>VZRZ01008806.1:137241-240609 GCA_013398175.1 Climacteris rufus | reverse complement strand
TATAAAGATATATTACATAACTATATAAGAACATGTCTACACTGTACAGTGTAAACATACTCTTAGCTTCCGCAGAAAATTTTTTCTTAAAATAAACTAATAAGATAAAATCTTTCCAAAAGATAATTTTTGATGAACATTCTATGTGTTCTTTCTTGGTTTATGTAAAAATTACTGTACATCGTTGATTCTTTTTGTTGAGGAATACATTTAGTGGAGATAGCTTGGTAGTAGTAGACCTACTGTGCCAGATACAGATTGAGCTCTGGATGGGGGAAATGGTGGATCCTGAGGCAAAAGGCCTTGAACTGGCCTCATATTTTTGGACAACAAAGTACCTGTCGTGCCAGCCAGGTGACCACACATTCAGAGACATGGCAGGAGCCAGTGACTCAGCTGGAAGACTTCAGACTATGGAGCACTTAGACTGTGAGAGAGTATAAAAGCCCAGGTAGGAGCTCAAGCTGTTACTCTGTTGTTGCATCATGATAATACTACTGTAAGCAACCAGACAGCTGAGACTCTCCTATGGGAAACCTTGTCTAACTGAGTGAGAGTGGGGTGTGGAAGGAGTCAAGTGGGCAACCCATCAATTTATTTGCCTGTTGCAAAGGAGCCTCAGTCCCAGCTGCTAAAGTCTGTTGGTGGTGAGAGTGTGACTGCCAGAGTGCTCCTTAACAGTTTTCTTCTAAAGTTTTGCTTATTTGTCCCAATCATGTCAAATTTAGGAAGGTACTTAATGATAGTTTCTATGAATTTTAGTGCTCCTGAAACAAGAACCACTGAACTGCTATTTTAAGATCAACCCTAGCATTTTTGTTGATGATAAGTAAATTTCTTACCTTCCAACTGTCTAGTTCAGTAGCTGATTCTAGGAAGTGTGTAATTTCCGTTAACAATTTAGCTTCTTCTTACATTCTTGTAAAAATCTTAAATAATTACCATCTGGACCTAATAACTTGTTGCTCTTGATTTTATCTATTTGTCCTGATACTCCAATCTGTGCTAGTGCTGCTGCTCCTCTGTTGTCTAATAAACTTAAGTCTAGGATAGGCAGCAGCATCAATCAGTGCTAGAAAGAAATTTTGTCCCTTTCCTGAAGTGGGTTTTTTTCAAATTAATCCTTGATTTTTTTCACAGAACTGATCGGTCTGTGAATTTTTATCAGTCAGAATTTTTATCTGGTATACTTACAAATTTTCCTTCTGTTTTCATGACTGTTGCTACTGACTGTTTAGCTTTTCCCGTTTACCCCTCTCGATTTTACAAGTACTTCCTTGTAAAATAGATAGTATTTATCTATTTTTAATTCAGTGTAGAGTGTAGAACAGTATTCTGTTTTCTCCCATGTTCTTCTCACACTGTTCGCTTAGTTGAGTCTTTTCTCCATGTTGTTTATCAGTTATTCACCTTTTCTTATTCATTCACTTTCTACTTTCACTATTTTGTTCTTTCTTATTTCCCATATTTCCCTTTTGTACTGTATTTCACCTTTGTTTTTCTACTTTACTTCAACATGCATGCTAAAGATGAGGGTTAGGGAGTAAATTAACTAAAGAGAAGGAAAATAATAAAATAAAGATGGAAGGAATGGGAAGGATTGCACTGATTCTGCTCTCCCAGAGGAACCAAGTGCTGTCTGTAACAAGAAAAAGATGCACTGCAAGTTATACTTTACTGTTATTTAGGTTTATTTCCATTGTTTTGACTTGCTTAAACTTTTTTTTAACTATTCAATGCTATTTTAGTGTTACAACAATCATTTTTCATTTGTTTCCTCCCAAGAAAGTGGAATTATAGTCACTACTTAACAATTGGTAGCAATGAAAAGGAATATTATGGAACAGGATTTACTGTTTTGTAGACATAAATCATCAACATAAACATGTTGAGTGTGGTCTTTTGTCTGCCCACTGTTATTGTAGATTTCCTTTATTTATTAAACAAGCCATATGGAGTTGTATTTGTTCATTTTGTCTAGCTTTAATGCTTTTTATAATAACTATCTGGTGACTGGAGTGCCTTACAAAACACTCCAATTATGATACAGGTTACTTCTTGAATTCCAGTTATACCAGTTTCTCATGCCAAACTTTTTGCTGACAGCAGAAAATGCAAATTGCTATTATATGAAAAGTTACCAACTATTTTGCTTTTTGGACAAAGAATCAAGCTCAGACAAAGTAGTTGATCAGAATGCCATCAACAGTTGGAAGAATAATGATTCAAAAACTGATTTATCTTTTTATAAATAGTCTCTATGTACCCAATTATTAATTGCTGTCTTATTGGAATAAAAACCTTCTTCTGTGGACATGATTGATATCATCTTTCTAAGTCCTCCTTTTAGACCCTCCTCTTTGGTTAGTATATCACAGCTGGAGCTTTAATGTACTGGTCATATTAATGCTGATTAATAACTAACTAGCCTCTTGCAATGTATCAACAGTCAGCCACTACTGAATGGAACTGGGATTGGTCAAACTTGCTGCCAGGTTGTTTGGGACTGAATCAGATGGCCTTCAGGGTGCTGCTGACACACAGGTAATGGGATTTTGGCAAATAATCACATTTGCCTTTTGTCCTTTTTATTCTACAATAGTGAATACACAAAGATTTTACTGGTGAAATTTATGAAATAAATCTTTCATGTCTTTTTAAATATGCAATTTTAAAATGGAGATACTTTTTTTTTCTGTAGTGTTTGATACTCAGATGTTTTTCAATTCCTGTTTTGAAAAGTATAGTTTGTTCTTTCTGTCTGAGACAGAAGTATATGAATATATGTTGATATTGCACTTAAATAATGCTTTGAAAAGAAATTAGTAACTTTTCCAAAACTATACTGCTGAAGGAAATTTCAGCACAGAATTTAGACAATGTTTACTTAAGTTGCAAAGTACCTTAAATTCATTTGGGTGTATGATAAGTGTAGCTAGAAATAGAAAGTGTTTCCTTAATATTTTTTAATTAATGAAACTTGCTTTCATATTTTATTGCCTTTTTACTTGTAAAATTTAACTGCTTAATTTTTAGGCAGATGTATTTACTGCAGAATTGATATGGTTAAATTCAGAAACCACAATTTCTTAAATTCAGAACATTTTACTTGGAAAAATTTGGGTTTCTTTTGATATTTGCCACTTGTGAAAACTGGAAAACTTACATATTGCAAACTTACCTGTGGCATTCCCTTCTTAATTCGGAACCCTTCATACCTAATATGGTATTATCAGTGATCTTTTTAACTGGACTGTTTCTCTAGAAACTAGCGTGACAATTTCAAAAGTATGTGAATTTGCATGTCAAAAATGTTTTGGGGTTTTTATCCCATTAGCTCAAGTTATCACTAGCAGTTAGTCTTAAACATTTAATTCTTCCTTCACTTAATACATAAATATTTGTACTACTCTTCTTATTTGTGCTAAGATTACTTCTTTCGCCACCCAAATTGTTCTTTTTCAAAAGTTTAATGCAATTGCACAAAAAATCCTGCCACCAAAAATTTGTTATTCAATTCTCCTCTTGATATCCTCTGCTACCCATTACCAGACAGAATGTGAAACTTCACAGACTTTTTGTTCTGTACCCAGTAGTGTCATTTTTTTGTTAAATGTCAGAGACAATTCAATACTAAATTTTTTTTCTTCGATGGTTCTCCTGTTGGTTGCTATCTTGTCCTTCGTTAAAAATGAAGTAATTTGTCCTTTTAAAAAAGAATCATAGAAAGTCTTAGTCTCAAACTTGAACTTCCCTTCATGTTGTTGTCATCAAGATGAGCCAAAGAGAGCAGAGGACTGCTGTGATTTGCAGAGGAAACATTTTGTGTGGACATTTCATAGTCACTGTTCTCTTGAAACACATTTTATTTTTCTTTTGCTCTCTTTGTAGAGGTTAGAAAGAAGTTATGTGTATGCCTCCTCTGTCCTTCTCTGTATTTCACACCCTTGTCATATCATCTGTTTTTTTCATTTAATAAATTCCCTAATTGTTATCATCTTTCCTAATTTGAAAATGTCTTCCTTCATTGCCCTTCTCATGGAAATTCTCATCTAGAAGTGACATTATGCAAGCCATTAACAATTAGCTCATGGATTTATTATTTCAGCCACTCTACTTTACAAACCAATAGATCGTTTAGACCCAGTGTGATCATTAAGTAGAACAGCTGATCCAGTATCTGCCATAGCAACCAGCATCTCTAGTACAGCTTGTCTTTATGTGACTTTATTTTTAGCATAGCTAAAATCTGTCTGCTTATACTTTCCAGCTGACTAGGACAATTCTAGCTCTTCTTCTGACTACTTAAGCAAGCTTTTCAGTGAGACTCAAGTGAGCCCTATCTTTAGGTCATTCCTCATGATCCTTCCTAGAACTGCGTAAATTTCAGCCTTACTTGTGCTCAAGAGTTAACATTCAAGGTGAATGAGTGTGTGATTACTTTGACCTCCGCTTTATGGTGGACCTATTCTGCTTCTACTGTTTGCCTCCAGAGATGAGTTAAACAAAACCAAGGACAGTACTTGAATGGTGTTAGAACCCGTTTATGAAGTGGAGTGCCGTAATCCTTTCTTTGACACATGCTAAAGCTTTCAGGGTAGTTATGCCTGTGCAGGCAAAAATATTTTTATCAGTTCACAGTTATGTTGGAATGATACATATTTCCTTTTTTTCCTATTTAAAAAGAAAATATTGTCAATTGTAAATGAAGTAAAATAAGTATGGTGTTTCTTTTGAGGAAAAAAGAAGTGAAAATGCTTAGGGGACTCACTTACAAGGGAAATGCTCCCCTAACCTAGTTAATGACTGAGTTAGGTGAGAGGGTGTTATGAGAGCATTGTCCCAGAGCCAGCAAGTGTTACGCAAATTAATTGGTTGGTGGTTAGGGGAAAGTAAAAGGCTTTTAGGACTGGTTAAAAAGGGAATGAATTGTTATCTACTGCTCATCGCTGGATTCACACGACGATGGGAATCTAATCTGTGCATTCCTGTGATCCACAAAGTAGAACTGTCTAGGAATTTTTTCAAATTAAAGATGGTGGTGGTTGTAAAGCCCCAGAACTCACTCACTGAATCCCTTAAAGGGGCTTATGGGGTTTTTTTTTGTACCCTGAGTTAGATGCAAGGGAGAAATACCAACAAGATTTCTCAAGAAGTCAAAACAACAAAAACTCAGCTGCCAAACTTGAGCAAATCAGGAAACTTCAGGAAAGTTTAAAGCATCATTGAATCAACATAAAGCATTTCACAAAGCCTTAATTTAGTAAGCTCTAAGTCCATTCAATGTAAAAAACTTCAACCCATCTGAATTTAAGTTACTCAGACTTCAAGAAGAAGGAATTAGAAGAAGAAGAAAGGTAAAGAGAGAAAGAAAAAGAGATAGAGGAGAAAGAAGGAAGATATACAGAAAAGAACAAATATAGTTACCACTTTGGTTCCAGTGGTGTTTCAGCTAATATGGAGGTACGGTGAAGACATGCTTGCCTTGTGCTCTGGCTTGAGAACATTTGGCTTTCCTGGGCCCTTCCCCCAGGTGGGACTTCCAGTGTGGTAGCCATTCAGGAGCTGGGTTAGGGGCTCCAGGGGCAGCTTTGGAACATTGCGCACTGTGGGGCTGGGCTGCAGGTTCTGGAAGGTGGGGTGTATGGAGCAATGCACAGCTTCACAAGTTTTACGCATTTCCCCACACTTGCATCTGAAATGTTTTGAGCCAATAATCTCCTTATTATGCTAATGATACTATTTTATTTCAAGGTTATAAAAAATAGAATGGTATCGGGAAAAGCTAATAAAGTTGAGCAGCAAAGAGTAATACAGCAAACTTAATGTTCATCCTGTTCACAGTTCCTACCTTTAGAACCTGTGAAAAAGTTTTTCTTATGGAAAGAAAAGAGATATATAACTAAATCCTTTTCTTTCTAGTTTTACTTCTGATTTTTGTTTACAAATATGTATGTATGTTAATAAACATAAATATATACATAGTTTGAGCTGCAAGAATAAAAAGTTAAAACATATTTCTCAATTATACTTGAAATAGTATCTTTTAAAAGTAAGCCCATTAACATTCAACTAACTTATGAACTTGATTTATTCAAGTTTTAAAAAATACCCTGAGTACTTACACGGATACATGCTGCTTTTTCGAATCTTGGACTTCAAGGAATCTTGAACATCTTTAGATATTTCAATACCAAATGGGGGTTTCTTAGCTCTAATACATATATTAAAGCTAGAACAGCAATTATTTTTCAATTGCCTGTATCTCAACTTTGAATTAGTGTCCTGCTCATAAAGTAACAATTGTTATTGTCTGGCCAAATTAGCATGTTGAAACTGTGCAAGAAGTACTTAGCAATAGGCAGAAATCTGGTGTGTTGCCAACACTGGGGCTCAAATTCAGAGCACAGTAGCATATATTATCCTTCTTGTTTATTACTCTCCGTTACATATAAGTTAAATTTATGATCATTTATTTTCAGAGAAGTAGCTCAGCAACTTGTACATGGTTGTTAGATATTATTTTGTGGGCTTTGAGATGTGACCTTCCTTCTGCAGTTGTACAGGACTTTCAGGGACATTCAATACATTACTGTAATCTAAAGATTTTCCTATCACTATAATGATGAGAAAAAAATGAGACGTTTTTGTGACTTGTGAAGCCATTATCCAGTATTTCAGTAATTCGCAATACTGAGGAAGAATGGCTGGGATTCCCTCTTCTGCACTTAGGGAAGTTTAATGCAGCACTGGTGTCCATGCAGGTACAAGTAGTGATTTAGTTGGAATGATGTAGATCCTGCTACAGGGTAACTCTGGGACCTATAGGAACAGACAGAGAAGAACTCATGACTGGCAAGACCTTCAGAACAGAAAGCTTAACAACTGAATAACTGAGAGGGGAATGTGTTATTTTTACTATAAATGCATCAGGTGGAAAACAGTAACAAGTTTGAAAAATCATAGAAATTAAAAGTAGTATTTGTTCATGTGGATAAGAAATGCTATGAAAAATGCCTCAACTGAAAACTAGAATATGATTTCCAACAGATAAACCAGTGTAGCTCAAGAAGAATTTTCCAGAAAATGTTTATACCATGATACCATCTTAAGCAGTTTTAAGTTGGAGCAGAACAGACCAAGTGTCTAGCCATGTGTTCCTTTGGTAGGTATTCTGAACTGCTCAGTAGCTTCTGAAAGCAAGTAGAAAACATGGAGTTGTTTATATATTAGCTTTAAGGAAATTATAAAAAATTAGTAAGCTTGTTTTTTACTAAAACTGCATAAAATGTGTAGGCTTTCCAGTAACATTTGCTGCAAAATATACAGAAACTCTCACACTCCATGGACTACAAACTTTTAGTCCAGGCTACCTTTTCTCTGATGCATTGCTAGGCTGCTTGCAAGTGAAACTGCTTTTTGGGTAGGTAAAAACTATCATTACCAGCAGTGTGCTCTCTTAAGATTAAGCAAATCTTGTACCTAGTGTCTCTTTTTTAAAATCCTTTTGACTGTATTGCCTTTTGCAAATTCATTTGTTAGTATACCTGTGGCATTTGTTCCCCATATTAGAGCTAGGTGATAAAATTACATGTTTTGCCTTTGATTAAGGTTTGCCTTTGATTAAAACAGAAGTTAAGTCAAAAAATCTTGTTTAGAATTTTGAATGATTGCAGGGCAAAATTTGCATAGCTCTTGTATATTCTAGTGAATACATAGACACCATCTGTTGAGAATGATAGCCATATGGTGAACTATTTATAGAAAATGTTTATATTCATTGTGTTGATTATCTAGATATCCAGAAAACGCTCTTTTAAAATCTAGTTTATCAACACATAGAAAAATTTATTATGTGGTTTTGAAACTGAAAAGAATGCCAGCAAACTGCATGTGTTTTGTTGTCTGTGAAAATTTTTTTATAAAACTTTACACAAAAGCCAGAATCTCAGAAATGAGTGAAAAAAATCCTCAAGGGTATTAAAAGGTAGGAGGTTCTCCAACAATTTTCTTTGTGGAACAAACAAATGATGGAAGAGCACTTACTGATATGATGCCACAACAGAGAGCTTATCTGCCTCACAGAGGATGGCAGTCTTATATCTGGTTTACTTTTAGATATGTTAGTCTGTCTTCTAAACTGCTCTGAGACCTTTTTTCTGGATCCAGATTTTCTGGATATTGGAAATTCATGTTGTTGCTACAGCTACAAGTCAACTATTAATGATGGTTGGTGAAGAATTAGGGTGCCATTAATACTGCAGTAATCATCACCTGCTTAATGATATTGTAATTGATGCTCTTATAATGCATATGAGAACAGGCTTTCTGAAATGTATGGGAGGCTATGAAAGGCAGTATCAAAAGAAGTAGATGAAAGGTATTAATCCATTACTGTACATCTCTTGGTTGATCACAAAATCAGGTTTAGACCCTAGTGCTGGGTGTACTAAAAAACAGTCAATGGGATTTTGAGGAAAATTTCACTTTGACCTTTCTAGGTAAGCAAGAATCCTGTTCCATAAATGAGTTGGTCAATAACAAGGTATATGTCACATCTGTCACCATAAGGATTATCCTTTGTCTCTTTTTCCTCTTGTGACAAAGCTAATCAAACTGTACTATGAACTTAAAAAATCTGTCAGAAGTAGGCTTAGTTCCCTGCCTGGTACTTTTAAGGAATCGGTGACAGAATATACATCAGTAAGCAAAAGGGAAGACTATTACGTACTGTTTGACTGCCACTCAAGCCACTATTATGTATACAGTTATAGCATGAATTTCACAAGTAAATGAGGCTAAAGATGAGGGTTCCCATATACAGCACACTTTTCTGATTGTTAGGAGTCTGTCTCTTCTGCAGATATGTTGATGAATCATATGAATAAAACAATATTCTCTGATGGCAATCTCCAACAAAAGGTGCTAAAAATAAAAAGATTGCCATATCTCATTAACCTTAGTTAATATGAGCTCCTTTATAATACTTGGAAGTCCTTTATGATGAGGCTTTTGCCAACATAGGATTTGAAAGTATGTACTTACCAGCTCTCTTTTCATTAACAAGTATAAAATTCCTTAAATGAGGTTTCATGCTACTTTGATGCTTTTTTCATTGATCAAACCTGGTCCCTAGAAAAAGTGAAAATAAAATAAATAAAAAAGAAGGAAGTATTGCTGGTACATCTTTTGCATTCAGAAATGCAGTAAGCACAGCTTGTTGGCTGGAGCATAGGCCTGTGATCCAAACCTGTTTTTTCTAATACTGTCGCAGGGTATCTTGGTTCCTCATTTAAATTAGGTCACATTTGTCCACATTTTTATGTCCTTTGATATGCTTCTTGGTTTAGGAATGGCACTCCACGATTTAGAATTCCCTCTGAGACTCTCCAAACTACTGCTGCTTTCTTGCTCTCCTTTCCCCCTTCCTCTCCCCCTGGTATGGAGAGGAGCATTGGAGGCAAGAAATATAAAGATCACAGGTTGAGACAAGAGTAATTTACTGGAAACAGCAATGAAAGAAGAAAATCAGCAGTAACAGCAACGATACTTATGACAGAGGTTATAAGAAAAAAGGCAAACAATTCACATGGAAACCCCCTGACAACAGATAATACCCAACCACGCTACATTGACTTGGAAGAGAGTCCTTCCTCCATCCCCAGAAAATGACATAAGGTGGTATAGAATAACCTCCAGGTCCCAGCCATGCCCCCTCCTGGCTACTGCAAAACTTAACTCTGTCTTGTCTGGAACCACAACAGCTTTGATGGAATACTGCTAGGTATATGCAATGTATTGTGTTCATAATGCATTTATGTACCAGGATTAACTGGTTTCTTTAAAACTATTATGTATCTTTTCTTCACAACTAGGTTTTTTTTGTGTGCTACAGCTGCAAAGCATTACTTGGAAGTGTGGCACTTTGGCATTTTTATCACTAATTAACCTGGTGATTGGTATCCTGTGACTTGGCTGGCTTTTCTTAAAAATAGATATTTGCTTTCATCTGCAAATACTTTTCCCTCCTTTCACCTCTGTGCCACATCCTGTTCTCATTAGGGATTCTTAAGTGGAGATTATCTGTTCTATTCTTTTTTCCGCTTTCAGATCCCTATTGATATAATAAATACATAGTTATATAGTGGCTTTACATATATACAAATGTGTAATTGTTAAATGTATACATGTGTATTAATGCATTCAAAGTACTGACTACCCTAACTATACACAGTGGCTTAGCTACTCATCTTATCTATGGATGTTCTTGCTACACCTGCAAGGGAAGAGATTGCAGGACACGAGCCAACAAGCTAAAAGTCTGTCTTATCCATCAAGGCCTTGTTTGTTCCTTTTGCTACTGTTAGATAAGGGGTTTTTCAACAAAGTGCTAGAAATGTTGAGTAATTCAATTTCCATACAGGGATCTAAATTTCTTTGCAATCTGTAATGAACTGAGACATGCAAGTCCCTTGCAAGGTAGAGGGAAGTATTAATATGAAAGTTAAACAGATGGAAAATCTGGTCATGCAAGTAACTTTTGAGGTTACTTCTACATTGCAATATCAGTCTCTAGCAAAGCAAAGAGAAGAACCTAGCTGTTTTGACTAACTTTAAGATACAAAGCTACCATACAGAGGCTGATCTGTGGTGGCTGTTGATATGCACTGTTCTTTTGTGGCAACAAAGGGGAGGTGACTCAACTTTAGTGAGTGAGCCTTTAATGCTTATCTAATTTGAATTACCTTGCATTCTTTATATATAGTTCCATTAGTTTTCCTCAGAAGAAGATGGAGAAGACTGTATGCTTTCTCTTGACCTTGAAACATTCACTGTTGCAACTGCAAAGCAAGTATTAATGACTCGTGATGGCTACAGTGCAGATCGTAGCTGTATCTGTTGTCTCTTACAGCTGTGTCTTTCCCACTTACTGGTTTCTCACATGGCTGTCCTGGTTGAATGTCCTCTGTCCTACCAGCCTCACCCTGCTTAAGGAGCCATGACAAGTCCCAGAGATCTTATTGCTTCTTCCCCAAGTCCAGTTGTTAATGTCAAACCGACTACCAAAGTTTTACAGTCATGATGCAGATTCAGCAAAGTTGGTCAGTTTTGTGTGAACTCTTTCTAGGTTTTGTGAAGTCAGTAGTAAGTTTAAAATCTGTGTAGACACTGTGATTTGGGGGCTTCTGATGCTGACTGGTAATTTGACCCAGAAAAACTGTTTGACTGGGATTTTTTCTCCCCTCTTAAATACTTTCTAGGGTCTAACAACAAAATTTAGTCTTTATGAAGAGTGGGAAACCATTGTGCATCCTGCCTCATATAGCAAAGAGGGAATTAAGAATTGTCATTCTAATAGTTGACACTGTAAAATGTCATTGAGGAAAGCTTTTTTATGTTAGTCTTTAGATTGACAGGTTATGACAAAACTGCATTCATGTTGCTTGAATACATCTTTTGTCTAGTTTTACATGCTTTTTGACTTGTCTCGAAAATGACATATTGAAGTTTTCATTAGCCTTAACCAGGTGTGATTTTCTTCATGGAAGATACCTTGGTAGGACTACAGCTGAAGGCGAATAAACCAGTGAAGCTTAGAAATGCTGCAGCCCTTCTTCAGACAGTAGCAGTTGAATTGAAAGACTCATTAATCAACAGCCAAGTCACAGATGTGATTGGCTTTCCTGCAATAGCCAACAGACTGTGAAAGTCACATCCAACGTGCAAAACTGTTAAACAAGGCACATCTATAAACATTCTTAAACTTTTGTCTTTCCATTTTACTTGAAAAACACAACCCTTTCATGTTTTCATTATTGATTTCTTTTTAAGCAAAAATATTTGTTTCCCAAGGAATACTATTCACTGTAGGAAACAAAAGTAAAACCTTATATTGTTTTCACCCTTTGCTCATTTTAATACAGCAAGAAATTAATTTAAATGGAAACACAGTTTTGATTGCAATGATTAATGTAAATAGTTTTAATATTATAATTTTTTTTTACACAGAAAACGTGCACAGAAGCTTTGACAGAAAAAAAAATAGTACAGGGATTCTCTGCATATAAATGACTGGCTATTTTCTTCATGATTTTCCAGTACTTTCCCCTAGTACAAAAATTATCTGGAACAAAGATTCAATTATGCTGCAGTGCTGCAATGTAGATAGTCATAAAATGTTTAAAGTGAAATTACTTAGAAGATTTTATTAGTTAATCAACCTGCACTGGATTTTTCACCTGCACTGATGGGAAAAAACCTGTAATAAGAAGCCAAAGAATGAAATCTCCATACAATTTTTCCACGTTATGCTTCCTTAAACTCTCTGGATCCCCTGGAAGGAAGAAGAGTCTTGTCAGAGGTCTTTTACCTCCCCATCAATTTTTTTCCTTCAGATTATCTTTAAATTGATATATTCCCTGTGGATAAAAATTAATTTTACTCTGTCAAAGAGCAGTGAGTATAAATTTGCTAGAATTTTTGTATTTGTTAAATCCTTGGTCTCCCTAATTTTCATATTTTCCAAAAATGAATGCTCAATATAATAAAAAATATTCTTTAAAATCTGAAGCAGATGAGAACAGTCTCCCACTGTCATCTGGGATGAGTAATTTCTTGATAGCTGTGGTCTGATTTTATGTTTCCCCCTTTAGAACATCTGTCTTAGTTTTGATCCTCATATCCAGAAATTAATTTTAATTTGAAATCCATATTCTCCACCTTTTTTAATGACAGGATTGCCACTTGCAAAGTTATTTTGGTCTTATTCAATTTAAGTCAATTAAAATGTATGTAAGTGTAGTGCCTGCTGGCTCAGTAACACTGTAGTGCACGCAAAAGACAAGGAAACAATAGTGCTGCATTTATTGCAGTAAGAAGGTCTTATCATAGTGGTATATCAAAAGTAATATCTACTTTGCCTTTTCAAGGCTCTGTAAGCAGATATTTGAATATACCTCTCTTTCAGATATATTTGTAACAGATTTTATCTATTTACTCAAATGTAGTGCTACTGCTTGTTATTGGAGGGCTTGTTAAGGCATATACAGCTGTCATATTGTCATTTTAGAAAGAACTGTTGTTGTTTCACTCCAACAACAGTTATTTTGCCTTTTAAACAGATTTCAGTTTTGGGATCAGGAACAATTTTAGTTTTGGTTAATGTTTGACCATAAATTATTGCCTATATTTTTGCTCATTATCTTTCTGTTGTTGCTCTAACTCGGTAATTAAACACCTCTGCAAAAGACCCACCCTCTAGAACAACACAGAAATTATCCTTGTAATTGTACTAATAAAGCTGAATTTAAATACTACCAAATACTTCCCACAAAAGTGTTAATGAAATTACATCAGTCAATAAATATAGTCAATAAAATAACTATAATGATTTCTCATGGGATAATCACATGGGTAATTGAACAGCACATTTGGAGAAAAACTGAGAGAATTTATGGGATATATAGTCAAACCTCTCTAAAGAGGATATAGAAAATAAAAGGTTTTCTTGTTGTCTTTCAAGTAAAAAAGAAATCTTTAAAAATATGTAGTAACTCTTTAACAGTAAATCTATCTTCCATTTCTGTATTATTTTCAGAATTGAATTATTTTTTGTTTCATATGGAGTCACTGTCACATCATGCAGTAGAAATAGTGGACTTTATAGTCTCTAAGTGAATGCTGAGACAAATGGGTATTCTGCTGCATAGCTCAGTGGAAATGGTTGTTGCATAACTGATTTTGATACTGTGGTATCAGAATTTTAGTATTAAACATGAATGGTCATTGATTTCTGTCTATCTAAACTTCAATGCCATATTGTCATACTTGAAGGTGACATATGGGATTCAGATATTATGAAGTTATGCTCACAGATATCAGAGATATGTGTTATGCTCACAGCATCATGCCCAAATCAGAATGTTTGGATGCTAACTGGTCTGAATTAACCAGCTTCAGACTATAACTTTGTGAGCAAGAAAACTTCAGAGAGAGTTTGGCAAAGGGTACTGCTTGATTCCTATTACTTTTTCACCAGGAAAGGTATGAGTCTAGAACAAGGTTTGTGTGATGAGGCTGTCATAGTGTCTTCTGTATTGGTAAAAAATTTTTTGTAGAAAACTAATAGATTCTGAGGTCTTAAAAGACCATGCTTTAGTTCACAGCAACATAAAGAAGTTGCTGTAATACTTTTAGAAGTATGTGTTGTTAGTTTGTTGTTTACTTACTGATATTTATTTCAGTTAGGATTGAACTTTCTTTGCAGGACCTGTTCTCCTTATGCCATGATATTTTAATTCTTCCATCCATTTATGACATTTCCTAATGTGGTTTTTTTTTTTTAATTTGTCAAGTTTAGTTTTCTGATTTCAATCTATGCTGTCACATGCTGAATTTTCATACATGGAGTTTAATGACTGATTAAGCTTTTAATTCTGTACTAAGAAATAGTCCTGAATCTGCTATTCATATCCTAATGAGTTGTCTCTGTGAATTCAGTACTATAACTTCAATTCAACATGTTACACTAGATTGTATGCTTGCAGTTTTGTGGCATGCGGGGAAGACCACTTAGAATTAGCAGTGTTTTTTTGGCCTGTATTTGCCATATATGTTGTTACATATCTGTGTTCTGCAAATAATGATATGCTTATGCCACAGTACATGGTCTGTATCTTGTCCATAAAAGTACACTGAAAATACAGGCTACTGAAATTTTAATTAAAATTTGAATGGTAGCTTTTATGGGGGCCTACTAGGTATTCTGAGGATGCAGAAATATTTTGTTGTAAAGTAAGTGAACTATACCATTAGGTTGTTCACTAAATCTAGTCTCTGCCAAGAGCAGTTTTGAGAATAATTTTTGTCAATTTGATTCAGTTATGATTGATTAGAAATTTTTCTTGAATGTCAGTCACACATGCTACATATCTGTTCGTAAAAGGACAAACCTGTGTCTAAACAATATACTGTGTTACTGGCTTTGGAACAATAGTGTCTTTAACTGAATATTTACCATAATGCAGCAAAATAGAGTTTAAAGAAGTGATGCTCTGTATCTCAAGTAATATATACCTAATCTTTGGTTACTGTATAATCTATTGGTTTGAAAATTATTAGAACAAGTAAAGGTTAAACATACTAGTTCTTCCTGCTAAGAAATAGCAAAGTTATGGTTTCACAAAATTGATGTCAAATACTCCTGCAGTTAATGTAATAAAGAAATTAGAATGAAGTTTTCCTACTGCAGTGAAATAGCTTAGGAAGAAGGATAAAGAAAGAAAGATAATTTTTCTGTTGCTTGTAATACTTTTTTCATAGTTTATTGAAATTATAAATAATAGCACTGAAACATGTAGAACAAGCTTTGACAACTGAATTAATTTTAAGAGAGCTGGGTTCTTGCAGGGAGTGCGCACCCCATGAACTGAATGGTTTTTTCTTTATTAAAATTTTCTCAGCATCCGATAATGACATAAAAATAATGCTTTTAAATCTTCTGAAGCAGACTTGTCAAGTTCTCTGTGGCATCTTATAATTGTGAAAACTAAAGGGTATGTTTTAACTCTCCTTGGTTACGCATCTGCATCAGGTTCTTCTCATGCTTATTCTTCTCCATAGTTTTAAATGCGTGGGAGAATTTGATCAGTGTCCTTTTTATATTCAAAATGAGTCAGCTTCTGTCTCAAAAGTGTCTTATTGTCATGATGTCACTACATCTCAAGATTTGTGACCTTTTGCTCCATATGGATTCATGGCAGACCTTGTGTTTTTGCAAACTAGATTGCTTTTGTCCCCCTGCTAGGGGGTATCAAAGCCTTTTGGACTAAAGTTTTACATGCTGTTAGATTTGCAAATAAATAAATAAATAAATAGAATAAAATTAATATACTAAAACTACCCAACAGCAACTGAAAACACCCAACAAAGAAACAAACCTAAAGTTTATGTATAATAAGGACCGCCAGATGTCGCAAAGGCATCATTGATGAAGTGGTTTTTTATCCAAAATGTGGCACTTATATGAGGAACAGTAGTATTGTGTTAGAGAGTTGCAGAGGCCATAACAGGTCAGTGAAATGTCCTTCAAACATTTGATTTTTACATTTGAGAATAGGCCAAGATGAAAAGATAACCACATATCTGACATTGACATTGCTACCATTTAGACAACCGATGCAATTGCCTTATTCAATGGGCTCAATCAGATCTTTATTACTTTGAAACCTACATAACAGATTTCATTTTGGTGTTTTTTTCTTATAAGAAATTAGGGTTCTGAACATTACCAGATCACAGACTTCTACATGTAAAATTATTATATGTATAAAGTTTTATTTTCTCCTTGTTCTTTAAAAATGTCAAATACTATTAAAAACATTAACAAGACTAACAAGTAGAATTGAAAGAATTTGAACTGAGTTGAACAGCATGCATAAATTGGAGTAAAACAAGTTGAACCTGAAAACAAGTATTTGATGATTGTTTTTTTAACTGAATCAGAACAAGAATGATAGTGGATAAAGAGATTTTCCTTATTGAGAGAAAATATGCTGTTTGTCAACTCATCTGCAGTATGAATGGAAGCCCTGTCAAAAAAAATGAGCAACACATAATATCTTTTAAAAGGTAAATTAACATAACTATATCACTTAGTTTATAGATCAGATTTTACAACTGAAAAATGTCAGTTTTATTCATAATGTCATAACGTTTGTATTTAAAATATTATGTTATTACCTTTGTTATGTCCTGGAAAAGCCTAATATTAACTGAGTTCATGGTAGAATTTCAAGTATATTTAGCAGAAGAAATGCCAGTGCAGAAAATTAAGTCCAAAATATGCATTCGTGTGCAGATCTTAGTCAAATCCCTAATAATTTTAAGTACTTGAAATACATTATTCAACAAGTAAGCTGCTGTATGCTTGTGTTTAATGGGCTCTGCCTGCGTATACAGAAGCTGTCAAGATAAAATATGGAACATGCATCATTCTAATTTAATTATGATTATTCTTAAAAAATAAAATAAATATGTGTCCATGTGGTTTTGTTTTGTATGTGGAAATGTGCAATCTTTATTTCTAAGGTTGAATTTTGTTTTGTATGATTCTTGCTGATTTTTTGTTGCTTGAGCACATGTACATACATCACTTAAACACACGATATATAAAACTCATATTGATTCAAATGTTGAAGATGTTCAAGATGTTAATTTAATTTATACTGAGTACATATATATATACACTTAACATACATTCCTGCTTTTACATGTTATACATAAAGAAATAAATTAGTGATATAGTTTTGCATATATGTATTTACATAGTTGTTATGAAACAAGCGAAATATTCCTTGGACTTCTTACTTCAAATAAAATGCTTGTTGAGAACTGAAGTGTAGAACCAAGCACATCTTTATCTCTGATTATGATTTTCATGGCATCTTTCTGTTGTAATTGTGATGTTAGTGGAGTTCTGAATTTAATAGGCAATTTCTAACTTAATAAACATAGTTGCTTAATATTCCATAGATATAAAACTAACTCTACCTTTGAAGTCTTCGTGGGACAGTGGAGGGTTTCTTAAGGCCCTGGATTTTTAAATACAAACAGATTTATGTATGTGTTTGTGTACTCTGTTTATCAGCTACATACATATGGAATACTTTTGTCTTGTTTTAAGACTTTACGTATATTTAACCTTTAGTTTAACTAGCAGGTTGTAAGATTTCCATAAAAAATAGATGAGCTTTGAACTTACTGAATGTTATTGGTGTAGCACAATCAATCACTGCTAAGGTTAATGAGAACATATGTCTTATTTTTAATAGTTACATTAGTAAAATTATTTCTCATACAAAAGGAATTTGTATCCTGTTCTCTTTATTAAATCAGAATTTATAGCTTTTGAATAGCAGATTATGGGTTTTGTTATCACAGTTGAAGTGGGAAAAAGACAAATAAGTATTTATATAAACTTTTTGTACTGTGAATAAGATAATTGCCAATACAGTAGCTGTGGCATCTCTCTAGAGCTAAGTTGATCTGGAATGTATTACAAATTTTTTGAATGTTTTTACTTTTCTGCATCTGGTTCTGTTAGCTTTTAATTAAATATGACTTTTGTAGGTGCTACCCAAATTGCATCACACACACAATTCCTCAGTGAAATAAAAAGTCAATACTTGAATGACAATTTGACAGGGGGAAGGAAGGCATAGGATTTCAAATGGTAAAAACATGCTGTGGTGACAAAGATGGAATCCATGCTTATATTGCATAGCTTCCTGATCATATCTTTTAACCTGATAGTAACAAAGAATACTTCTTTGTTGCCAAGCTATTGTAGGATTTATTTCTGAACTCAAATCCCACTTATCAAGAAAATTGCCTCCTCTTTGTCTTGCAGAAGGGTATTCCACATCATGGCATATTTAGTTATTTGGTACTATAATATTGTTACCTTGCTTGAAACACATGGTCCCTCTTGATATACAAGAAAAAACTGAATCCATTTCAATAAATTAATAGGTATGAGAATCCAAATCCATCGTTCTTTTCAGAGGTTCACATACATTGTAATGAAATGCATTAGGAGTTTTCTTCACTTGAAATCCAAATAAGACCCATTTTGGCTCACACCCTTGACAGTCTCTATTATAAGCACTGCTGTCTCCTGTTCATGTGTGGCCTTAGTAAAATGCTTCCTTTGTAAGATGCACAGAGACAATATAATGCCATGAAAGATGAAGGTGTCAAAACACTAAGTTAGAAGCAATCTAATCAATGCCTCCTGATTTAGCCTTTGAAGGCTCTCTTCATTAAAAGTCTTTAATTGTGAGGCTTATCTTGAGGTAGAGCGGTTACTTAATATTTTTCAGTGTCATTCTTTGGACAGTCATTTGTACCTTTTAAATGTAATTTCAATATTCATTGTTTCGTAAATTGGATGCCTTGTTAGCAATAGTGGTGGTGTGAATGACTTGCATTCAAGTGATTGAAGGTAGTAGTGTATAAATGCTTGGTTCTCTCCCCCTGAAGGGTAATGTGTTTTATTTCTCAGTATGTCATTATAAAATATATGGTTTTCATTATGAGTCTTTTTACTTCAATGTATAGGAATGAAGGTTGGAATATTTTAAACTTATAAAAGAAAGGCTTCTAGCTGAATTTTTCTGAATTTTTAAAATTTTTTAGGTTCAGTGCAGACATTATTAATCCTAAGTGGTAAAAGATGTGATCTATTATGTTATTCTAAATAAATTTTGAAAATGTATGAGATAAAAAAAGATAGTACATGGGCTTTTTTATTTACAAATAATCATAAAGTTTGTAGTGGTTGCTAGAAAGCAGCTTCTGGAACTCAGTTATCAAGAAAGTGTGTCTGAAAGAAGATAATTTGGAAAATGCTTTTAAAATAAATACTTTCCACGTGAATACTGCCAATTTAAAAATAAATTAAACCCCACAGTGCAAGTAATCTTTTTTTTGTGTGTGTGTGAACTACATGACATATCTTGTTTTTAAAATATATGCTATTTTCTCTGTGTATGTTGAATTGTACTGTAGTACCATGTGTATATGCATGGAATGCCTGTATGTTGTGTATCAGCAAATGCATTTTCATATTGCAGCATTTGCTTTTAGTCCTATTAAAATCTTGATGTATTGGAAATTGAACATTTCATGGTTTTATAATCTGTCATAAAACCTACAACTGTTTAATGCCCAGAATACCAGGAAAGCTAAAACTCTAAGATATTGCCTGTGTAAGAACCAACAATTAAAAAAAAACCCCAAACATGTATTTAAAAAGGCAAAAATATAAAAACTTTAGAACTGTTTTGCAGAACTCCTTGGAAATGGATAAAGAATTGAGGCAACTTTGACCTGATTTTTAAATGACTAGTGTCATGAGTACAGCTGCTTTTAGTAATTATTTGTGATAGGTTGTTTTTGAGTCCCATATGTATAGCAGCTCCAGGCCCGACTACCTCATTTGCTGGCACACAAACAGATTCTTCCAGGTGCTGAAAATTAAATTTTAATATATTATTTAAATATTAAGAGAATTACCGTTTCAGTAATTTTACTGCTACAGCTGGAGTGCAGAGTGTTCCTATACACTACAGAGCTTGTTGCATAGTCTACTAGAATGAAAATTCCCATTGGCTTGAAATACTTTTGAGGAAGTAAATGTTTGATGTAAAGATAAAAACATATGTTTGCTACACAGTGTATTTTTAAAATATTATTTGGATCTTGGTCTACTAATAGACTAAGATTTTTAAGTGTTACTTTGCAATTTATATTAATTTATATCATAAAATGGATGAAATTTTAAGAAATGCTAAGGAAAACTTAATTAGCCCCTGAGGGCTTGAGTAAGACAATTCCAAAAAGCTGTTAAGCAGATAGTTGCCCTAAAACGTGTATTTAATTATGTTGATATATTTTCTGGATTAAAGTTCAGACATGTAACTTCATTGTGTTTAATCAATGGAAAAAATGTGTTTCTAAATTGGGGATCTCAACAGTTTTTCAAGGTGTAAGAGAAATATCTGGAACTAACTGATTAGTTTACTCCATGTTTTTACCCTAAGAAAATTAGAAAGGTTATCATAAAAAGGCAAAGTAAGTTTTAAGTAAATTGTATGAAGGTATAATTTCACCAAACTGAAAATACCATATAATAGAATATCTTTTTAATTCCAATAATTTTTCTTTATGCCCATCCCTTCTGCTTGCTCATTCAAATGTACTTTTTAACTATCCTTGGAATAAGCAGCAACATCCAAGTTTAAATGTGGATCAAGCAGACTTGGAATGCACTTCTGAGGTTTTTTTCCTGATCTGAAACATTATAATTGAGTGTAAATGTGCCCTGAAAATAACTCACTGCTATTCTATCCAGACTAGCAGTTTACAGGATCATCTAAGGATGATATGTCCTGTACTGTGGTCTTCTAAAAAATATTGCAATTTTGAATCTGTTTAGTATGACAGCAAATAATTACTTAATTGATTGATTTTTCAGTGGGCTTCATTAGAAAGCAGTGGCTCATTGGACTACCTTCAGCCTTGCACTATGCCCTATTTTACCAAGTGAATGTCTATTTTCACCTTTTAAAACCTATTAATGCTTAAAATGGCCTTAAACAGTACTGTATTTTCAGCAATCTGCGTTCAGTGTCATTTAATTTCTTTTTGAACTCATTGAATTCTGAAATGTTGTTTAGGTGAAATCAAGTTATGGATTTAAGTTCTTTACTGATTAGTCTTTGCGAAGAGCAATTTTTCCACTTGTTTTGATTTTAGTACTGAATATTGATTTGGATTCATTTTAATAGTTAATGGATCTTTTATTTCATTGTAACAAGATTATAAACCCAGCTCTTGTCCAGGGTCCCTGTCAGAGTATCCACTCATCTTTGGTTTAGATTATTTCTCTGAAAATAGGATAGGCTGTGCAGTGTTGGTACAAGGTCATGTTTTAGAAAAAACTTATAGCAACTCTTAAAACACGTTCTAATCTTCACTTTTTGAAAAAAGTAAATTGTTGTGCTTTTATCTTAATGATGTAGTTGTATTTCACAATGAATAGCCACGGTAATAACTTCTACTAGTTTTAATACTTATGGGTTTTTTTTCAGTCAAAAATTTCAAGAAGGAACTGATTTAAAACAAAACACCAGTATAAAATTCGAGAAATTAAGTCCTGAAAAGAGAATCATTACCATGTCTCATAATCTTTTACTATCTAAAAATCTGAATTTCTCCATCTATCCAATGACTTTTTTTCAAAGTGTCCCATCCTGTGTTGTGTATATATTGCATTTATTTTGACTTTTACTATGATTTAAATATTTTTATATCTGCTAAATTAAACTGAATATTTTGTTTCTGAATAGCCTTAACTGATTACACGTCCACATATTTTTTGTAGGCTATGCATTGATTTCATTGATACAGAATCAGTCCCTAATCTTCCTTCTGTTTAAAATACCTTCCAAGTATAAAGAATTATTGCTGCTAATAGTTAGCCGTAATGTGTTTTTGAACAGTTCTTTTGACTGCTGTAAGGTATTTCTTCTCCAGTGAGAGATTTGTTTTCTTCTAAAGGAAGAGTATCTGATTCAGACTTACAAAATACATATGCAGTCCTATATTCATGAAGTAAATTACAGCTTTGTGTGCCTTTTCAGATCCAGTCTCATGTGCTAACAATGTTACTGCTGGATTTTGTACCATGACAAGATAAATTTGTGTGATTTCAAACTAAGATTGTTAAGGTCTGTGATGCTATGTTGTCCTGGCTCCAGCCAGGACAGGATTAATTTTTGCAGTAACTGGGAGAGGGCATTACTGGGACCTGGGTGTTACCCTATACCACCTGACATTATTGCTGGGGGCAGATGAAAGGGACTCTCTTCTGAGAGGAAGGGGTTCCTTCCAGTCAATCATGGTGGATGGACCTGTCTCATCTATTATAAAGGAGTATTTTTTCCATGTGAATAATTTCTAATACCCCCACCATTATTTTTGTTGCTGTTATTCTTTGTTTTCTTATCTCATTGCTATTTCCAGTAAAATCTTATCTCAACCCATGATCTTTGCCTTTTGTGCCTCCAATTCTCCTCTCCGCCGTTACAGCAAGGATGGGCAGGGGAAAATGGGGGAGTGAGAGGGAATGGTGTGATTTGGAGTGTCTCACTGGGGGCACTGAAGTGTGTAGTACCATTCCTAAACCACAAGTTATGTTCATAACAAGACTTGGGGGAATGTAGGCCCCTTTGCTCTACCTTGTGCGATGTGTGCCCCAGTCCCGTGACACAAAGGTCTGCACACCACTTTGGTCAACCTCAAGTTCGTGTGCAGCCTACCAATGCTCTGGTCATTATCCAGTCATATGACTATACCCTTGCAATTTGATGAACACTACTAATGATAAAGTAAATTATATGTTCTCTTCCATTTTGTTAACTATTATTAATGTTTACATTGACCAAAAATTAGTTGTCTTTCTGGATTATCTCTGATAAAGAGATGCTTGGAAGGATCACAAGCCACATCAGGTGTTGCCTCCCAGTGCATGATGTTGTACAAAACTTTTTTTTTTTCTGAGATAGAGCAACCCCTATTTTACAAAAAAGGCAGAATCTATAGTTCAAAACTATAAACAGAGTAGGTATTTCTATGTATAGAAGTTAAAAAGATTAAATTGACCATGATCAGAAGTATAATGCTAGAAATGTCTAAAACAGGCACCACTTTATTAAATTGAACAAAGTGATTTATCATGTCATTTTTGTCTCTTTTTGAGGCAATAAAATAAAAAATAGCTACATTAGGCATCTATCTTAAGAGCTAAAAATGCATTATCTGAAGTAAATCCAGAGCCCAATTTTGTAATCTCACCATTAGAATACAACAAACTACTAAAGCAGCATGCTTTGCTCTTAAATGGGCTTTCATAATGGCCTCAGACTTTGTTTTCCCTTGATTTAATAAAAGATACTCCCAGACTGAATGTGTGAGTCTAATGAAGACATGATCAAATTGAAGTAAGGCTATGATTTCCTCTTGGGTGACTAAGTATGAGTGAGTTTATTTTTCTTTTAACCTTTGAAGTATTGTAAAAAAAGTCTTTGAAAGTGTAGTACACATTAAAATTGTACAAAATGCCTTACCTGTAAAACTAACAGTGGAGAGAAGAGTGGGAATTCAGAAAAGGGGTTTTCCTTTTTCTCTTTCTAATAAGCTGCACCTTAAGAATGTAAATCCATACAAAAGGCTCTTAAAATTTATATAGTGCAAGAGGATTTTAAGTTTTTCTTCACCACATTGTGACTCGTGCTGTTATTATGACCCTTAGACTCCTTAAAACTATTTGCCCCTTAATGACAACTGCAAATACACTGTAGATTTTAAGTGAAGTACTTAAAACATAACCTTGTTTCAGAGGTAATTGTCAAATTTTAACATTTATTTGAATTTTCCTGAATGCTGAGATATGAATAATTGACCCCTCAAGAAGAAACATGCCTAATTGGAAGTAGCATAAAATATATTAACATCAGTGGATTGCAGTGTAGTATAATTGTATGTTGAAGCTAATTTTCAGGTTAAAACTTTCCACACAGATTAATATAAAATATGTATTTTAATTACAAACCATCATAGTCTAATCATCAATCCCCTTTTTTCCCTTTGTCCCCCCCTTTCTTTCTGTCTCATCCCTCACCCCTTTCCCCTGCCCCCTCCTCCCCGTATTTTTATTGTTCCCTTGTATTTCAAATGAGATTTTGGTAGAGTTAAAATTCTGGCATTCTCAGATTGTAAGGGTCTACAAAACTTACTTTTAACATCTCTCCTTTTTCATGCTCAGTAATTAAAAATGGCTATGGGCATTTTTCACCCTTTGAGATTTACCAACTGCTATAGCATTTGTAGAATTATTTCTTCACCTGCTTTTACATGGAATAACCAAATATCGAAGCAGCTTGAAGTATTTTTTTAAAAAAAGAGTTTACCTCTAGGCTTCTCATCTCCAGCACATAGACATCCATGTGACTATTTCACCATTCAATTAGTTTTGAAATCCTAAAAACAAAAGTACTTAATAAGTCTTTTGTCATGGATAAAAAAAGAGAGATGCCTTTTCAGTATTTGTATGTCATCATGCCAGGCCTAGAAAATTAGGCTAATTTATTATTTAAAACATTGGTGGGATTCCTAATTGCATCCATCATTAGATATGACACATTTAGAACTAGACCCATATCCAGTGAGAATTTTCCAGTTTGAATTTTGAAATAAAAATATTTTTCAAGAGATCCCTAGCTATTGCTTGTTACTATGGAAACAGCCCTATTTGTCTGAGAGCTCTGCCTGCTTGCCAATGGGAGCGCAAGCAGCATCAACTAAACATATGAATACATCAAAGACAAATTCATATGCTCAATCTGATCAGCTCAATTAATGTAAGAACAGAAGCTGAAGGGGGTTAAAAGAGGGCATTCATTCAGGATAGATGAAGCCTCTTTTAGCAGAATATATACACCGGCCTTTTGGGGGAGGAATTTAGCACACTGTCAAAAACATTATCAGAAAGGAAAGTACTAGGCCTCCTACACCTAACAGATATGAAGCTGTCAGACAAAGAATAGCACTATTCATTAAATGACACTTATTTTCTCCCACTTTACAAGAATACAGTGAACAAAACAAGCAGGGGAACAGCTGAGAGAGACACTTTTTTCTTTTTCTGGTGATGACAGACATTCAGCAATTATGGTGATAACTAAGGAATACTAAACAAGAAGCCAGGCTCCATTCTGTTTATCACCTAAAATTTTATGTTACTAAATTTGCATGAAACTCTTGTTTTGTTTTATTATTTATGTCTAGGACAAATTAGATCCTTTTGTTTTTAACACGGTGCTTTCTGTTTGGTGAAGAGTGTCGCTAAACTATACACATTCTCCTGTTCTCCTTGCTAAATGGCCATATCAAGTTGAAGTGCTTTTGAAGTGAGAGAGTTTCAAAGCACAACAAAACTGCTGTTTCCTGTGGATTAGTGTAATGGCAAGTATTGTGTACTATTTCTACTATACATAATTTAGAAGACAGTCAGCGAAAATCTGTTAATTCTCACCTTGACTTGCAGAAAGAAATAGGACTTTGTTACTTATTTTTAGTGTTGCTAATTACACATTCCTATGAAGTTTTTAGGTGTTTTATAAGTTAGTTTGGAGTTATAACTTAGTTTCATAAGTTATAGGAAATAGTAACGAGCTGGAAGTCCCTCAAGGCTACTGGCTTTTAAGAATCTCATCCATGATGATCTGGTTTAAGGTCTATTATCAATAGTCTGCTACTATTATCTGCATGATCATGTCCTGATTGATACTGACTTTGTAGCCATGTATTTCGTAATACGCTGTCAGGCAATGCTGACAGCTGCAATGAAAGAACAATAAATGTGGGGCAGCAGTAATGTAAAGGTCCAGCCAGACTGTATGAAAACTGATAGCTGCAATATTGGCTCCTATGTTACCAACATACCAGTCCCTTTGCGAATGTCTTTGTGAGTGAATTAAAATGGTCTCCTGATACACAGATAGAGGGTGAGGGTAGGTCTTCACTTTAAAAACCTGCAGATTGCTAACGTGTTGTGTTAAACTCAATGGGTAGATGTAAACTAAGTTCAGAAAAAAAAAATGTTTCTTGTCTGAAAAAAGGATGCACAAAAATTTCTGTGGGTATTTATACACTGGTAGTGCAAATCTTTAATATGCCTTAATGTAATGCAATAGTTTAAAGCTGATGATAGGACTTTGTTTTCTACTTTTCCAATGAAGTTTTTGAGCAACCTTTTGATTGTCATTTATTTTTGCACGTGCTAAGATAATGCAGCAGGAAATCTGAAGTTAATAGTGTAATTAAGTTAAAACTCCCTAATCTCATAACTATTACTTTAGAACAACTCACAAAGACTTGAACCAGTCCTCGATTTTAGCTGTATTATGTATCATTTCAATATTATTTTCTATATTATGTATTATTTCAGTATTATATGACATACTGAATGCAGTTCTTTTGGGTTTTTTTCATGTTATGAACATATGTAGGTGCCTGGCCCCTAATAAAGTAAAGAAACTAGTAAAATGAAAATGAAGCAACCAGTGTCTAAGTTCATAATAGATTATTATAATTCAAGTGTGCCTTTGGTTTGTAGCTATTTTGTAGTATTGAACACTTCAAGAACCTGTAGGTCAAAGAACACCTAGCTTGTAAAGAAAGTAGAAAAGCGTGTTTTCTTGCATTCTCATCCCTATTACCAAATAAACAATATTGAGATGTAAAAAACAAAATTTGAATATGAGTACTTGCTTTTTTTTATTATTTTATTGTTAAAGACTCCATCAAGTTCAAATCCCCGTTTTATGAAACCTAAAAATCCAGTTCCTTTCCTCAATGATGGCCCTGTTATAAACAAGTATTATAAGAAAAAGATGGGAACTATGCTCCTTTAGAGACATCTTTAGTTACTGTAACATATTTTAGGCTTAATCAGGCTCAGAAAAGCATCACTTTTAAAAAATGCATAAAAGTTCATAAGTTCATAGTGAAGACACTAGTAGGTCTGTCTGTCTTGGAAAGAAAGAAATGGTTTGTTCATGTGGTGTTGTTTAAATATTTCCTAATCTTGATGGAATATATTGCGTTAACGTTCCCAGAATGCACTAGCTCTGTGTGTGACCAGTTAGCTGTGTGCTCTAGCCATCTTGCATTTAGCATGCACCACAGATAATGTGCATATTTGATGTTAGTGTGAGACACTAACTTATGTTATGTTGATGTTAGTGTGAGCACGCAAACTGTATGCTATTACTGACTTCTTGAGTTTATGACACACTGCTTCCTACTACAGAGAAAGTCAATTTCTGACTTCATGATTAATAAACATTGTAAAATGTAGGATCTATCCTATGAAGGTATTTACATACTTCTGGTGAGGTGTAAAGGTACTTTATAAGAGAGTGTGCAAGAAGTCCAAAGAAAGAACTAGAAAGTAGAGTATTTCGAAGAATATGTATAAATATGTAATCTGCTGCTCAATGAAACCAAAAGGCCAATGACCTCTACCCTTAGTCATGAAATGGTATTCTTTGTCTATAATGTGATTAGTTGAATAAAGAAGGCAAATGAAATTATTTGACTTAAATGTTGCAATGGTGGTCTTTCTTCTACATTTTGATAATCAGTATGCAGCATTCACGTTTCTAAAGCAATAAGATGCTTTTATATTAGTGTAATTTAGAAAAGTATATTCTATTAGCACTTTCTTTCTCTGTAGATATAGGTTAAAATGTCTAACCTTGATAATTTAATTAATAATATGAAAAAAAAAAAACCAGACCAACAAAACACCCAAACAGATCTAGCCTGACACCTTGCACAGTATGCCAGGAATTGAGCCTGAACCAAATTTTAATTTTCATATATAACCCTCTGAAAATAGTGATGTAGCAGAAACAGTGACAGACCCTGAATGGCACTTGCATTGACACCATAGCCCCACTAGGCACCCATAAATAGATCTTTTGTGTCCTTGCAGTTAGCTAAAAAATGCTCCCTATTTGTTAGAAAAGCTATTTCAAAATTAACCACCAAAAGCTAAATTGTGTACTAATGATGGAAATAAAAAGTTGTGCAATGATAATGCTTTTAGTTTTAAGTCATTATGATGATGTATGTTAGATTTTCATTTAAAGATACCCCATTGACTAAAGGTTTCCTTCAAAGATATCCATCTGACACAACTCATCATGCATTTATCTTTTGGAACATGAGCTTTACTTTTTTCTTGAATAGGTAATACTCAGTATAGGTATTTGTGGAGTATATTGGACACTGTACCAAATGATTAGCTTATCAAGAGACATGAACATATCTATTCCATAAGTTCTCGTGACAGTTTTGACTTGTTAGAATTTCTGAGTATCTTCAGATTTGCTCAGGTTTGCAATGAAATTCATGTGAGTTGAACTGTGAGCTGAGGTTTTTTTTACGCAATAGTAGCACTATTAATCTGTAATGTTCTAGTATTCTTAAAATGTGAAAGCTTCTGTAATAGATTAATTATTTTTAATTGCTTTTGTCCTAGAAGAAAAATGTAGATTGTGATAATCTGCATTTGGACAGGAGCAAGAAGCAAATTTTCTAGGTTTTCTGTTTAGGCAGTTACTTTTTATACTGTTCCCTATAATACAGAGAAGCTCAGAATGTTGTCAGAAAATCACAGTTCAAAGCAGAAGACAATGTTTTGAATTTATGTTTTGTGCACAAGAAGTAAAGTAAATGATTGCTTTTGTAGGATGAACAAAATTAATAGTAGGCCAAGAAAATATTTTGTTACATATAAGATGTAATGACATGAACTTAATTGCACACTGGAGGTCACCCTTGCTACTCCAAATTTTTTAAGGTTTTCTTAAAAAAAAAAAAAAGCAAGCACCCTTTTAATATATAAGCTGAGCTTTTAAAATACTTCTGGCAATGAAACCAATAAACCAAGTACACATTTGTTATTGTGTTAACTCTTTAATTGTTTAAGCAGTATGCAGTATATATATAGGTCTTCAGAAAGAGTTTTTGAGGTGTGTTTGTCTGAAGTCCCACAAGGATTCTGTAGTCTGCATTGCAACCTGTGTTACAGGCAATTCCTTTTATCATTCTCCAGGAAAATTAGTTTATAGTTCATTTAGAAGCTGGTTCTAGCACAGCTACCTAAATTGCCATTACTTTGCTAGCTTACCTTGAGGATCCATCCAAAGGTGTGTGGAAGTATTAAAGTACAATTAAAATAACTGTTATGCCCTTAGATAGGTACAATTAAATGTTTTATTCAGCTGATGAGCCATGTGCAAGTTTTACTGCTGATTAGCATAAAAACAGAGCTGAAAGGTCTTGAGAAAATCTGTCCACTGGAGCCATAGGTGTCTCAAAGAAAAGTTTAAAATTAAGCCAGTGTCCTTATATTTTCAGTCTTTTCCATGCCAGAAATCCTTCTGATGGATCAGACATCTGTAAACTGTAGCTGTCAGTATGCAGTAGTATAAGGAAAATGTTGTATGGGTCTTTTTTGGGTTTTTTGGGGAGTTTTTGTTTTGAGGGATTTTTGTTATTCTGCTAAGTCACCATAATTTAGTTGTCTTTAGTAAAACACAGTTTTTTGGATGAGGATAAAATTGGCCCCAGCTGGTAGCTGTTGTGCTGTTGTAAACATGCCTGCACTAACCAGGTATTGTTTTACTATGAATTAATTCTGTTGGGATATAACAGTAAGGTCTCAACTCTGAAAGAGGCCTGCAAATGTTGTGTAACATTATAATAACTGGTTAGTAAGAGATGCCTTTCCAGTAGCTTTAACTGAACAGACAATGAAGAGGTGGCATGTGGGAGAGGAGTTTGTTACTGACTGGGAAACAAGAGCACACTAATTCCCACAAGTTCCCCAGTAATCTAGCATCATGTCAGCCTGAGCAAGTCATGCTTTCTGGCTGCCGTTAAAGCAGTCCAGTCTATTTCCTTGCCAAAACCAAGTAGTGCCCCAATATAGGTATTCACAGTTCAAACTGTTTCTTCACAAACTGTGCCTATTGAGAATTTTTTTCCTTGACTTGAACCAACAAACACGCAAGAAACCATAATAGAATGCTTTCTGAAGGAGAGATTTCATTAGATCTAGAGAAATGTATGAATTTAAATAAACCAGTAGTAAAATTTTTCATCTGTATTTTCTTTAAAGCCGCATATGCATTGAGATCACTGAGTCATACCTAAAATCAAAATGAAATCTGTGAAAAGTAGCAGTTAAATAAACTGACATACTGTCAATCTGTATTCTCACTCAGAAGAGACAACAGATATATACAATTGATAAAAATTAGACAAGTGGAAGAAGCAGTAGTGTAACCATAGTATTTGAAAATGAATTAGAGTTTAGTTGTTGTAGGTTTCTGGAAAAAACATACAGAATTTTCATATTCTATTACAATATGACCTCTCATCATACAAAAGCTTCTGAAATGCTTTTCATATCTTTATAAATAGGAATTATTTCATCACAGGAAAAAATAATGACAATCTTGTAGTTAGATCCATATCAGTTTTGGGGTTTTATGACAATGGGGAGAGATGACAACTTAAAGGAATGTGTTATGTGTTTTATTACGATACTTGTCATTTTATGATGCATAAGACATTAAAAAGTCATGGATGGCATCAAATGCATTTTTACTTATTCCGAGTTCTCCCTCCATGCTAACATGGAAAATCCTTTGCAGATATTTGAGCTATTGTCAGTCTTTATAAGCCACAATTTAAATTAAACTTTCCTAGGTGATTTATTGTCATAATTGGAGCTTACATGATGTAAGTAGGCAACAACTCTTAAAATACAATGGAGCTAGTCAAATTTTAAGATGAGTGAAGCTTCAGTAATAAATTGCAGATGTTGAAATAAACTAAATTTTTGCTGAATGAAAATTCTCATAAGGAAGAGAAAACAAAAAATGTTTAATAATGGTGGAAGAGGATTTAATTATTAGACAGTCTGTGTGATGACCTACATGGTTACTTTTGCTAAAGAGTCTATTATTATGGACATGTGAAAATACAAAGAAGTTAAATATGAATAAAAATTTACTGTCATTGTCATTCATGGCAGCTAATTACATCAAATTTATAAAACGTGCTGAAGATGTTATACTGGTAGTTCTGTTCAATATTTGTATGAACCAATTGTACAGGTAACAGATTGGTGCATATATTGTCAGTATTTGAAGAACTTAATTCATTTTTCACATTATTTTACTCCTGAAAATGGCAGAACTGAAAAATGTAAAGAAAAACTTAAGCTAGTACATTTTAGGATACAATGTTATATAGTTCAGTTCTTCACAGTAGCAGTTTTTCTTTCTCTGAGTGATTCTAGTGTTGGGCAAAACTAGTATTTCAGTGTGCATTTCTGTTCCAGTTATGCTATTTCTAAATATCTGTGGAAATTTGCTTCATTTCTGCCAAGGTATTTCAAAGTTTCTGTTATGAAATTTTTATTCCCTAAAAAATGTGGGATTTTATGTGGAAGTTAATGAAAATCAAGTTACATGAAGAAGATCATGGCTTTGAAACCCAAACCAAAGCATTTAGTACTGTATCAGTCTATGAAGCTAAGACGTGCTTCTTCCCTCATCCTTTTGTAAATGGAAACATGTTGAGTGAAATACCTGTATTAATGTTTTGGGGATTTTTTTGCTTAAAAAGATTATAAACTCTGCAAATTTGTGGAGAAAGATGTATGCACCAACAAATACAGACACTGTTTGTTGTATATAGAAGTGTATATAAGTATACATATTAATTATAACAACATCGCATTGCTTAGATGGGATTTCTGATGATCTGTAGTTCCTGTGAGAAGACATTTTGCAGTCTCAGACTATCCCACAGAAAGCTTTTTTTCCCTTTTTTTTTTAGAGTTTCTTTAGGTCAGAGGACTACTGTCTGGCTTTAGTCAGTCTTTTAGGTAAGCTGCTGACATCTTTTTAATATTTGAAAGGACTTTGAACATCACAACTCTGTGGCAAGTGGTGATGTTCATATTTAAGAATACACCAGTTATAAGCCCTAATGGTAAGAATGCACATCTTGTTAAGAAAAAATGCACTATACTAGCCAGTTTTTAGAATGAAAATGTGTCCAATTATTGCATATAGTCCAGCCAAGAAGTGGATGTAATGAGGCTAGGACATCACTCATTCAGCGATTTTTGGATAACCCTGGTCTGACCTCAGGGCTGACCCTGCTTTAAACAGGAGGTTGAGCTAAAGACCTCCTAATGTCCCTTCCAACCTGAATTTTCCTATGATCTTATGATCGTCCACCAGGATTGGAAGAAGTTTCCTAGCAACAAGAAATTGAAGGCATTGGTAATGGATGAAACTTAGTGTTAGGAAAAAGCCAAGAGTTCTAATCTATGAGTTGAATTGACCAATATTATGTATCTCCTTTAAAGCAAAGGAAACTATATATTCATTGTGAATCCTTTGAAATGCTTTTCCTCTGCACATCTTTCATGCTCTTCATTCCCCTTCACACAGATCGTTCTCTCTTTATGTCTGATCTGATTTCATCCATTGACTGGCTGATAGACAATATTGATATACCTGTAGGTGGTGATGGATAGGCAGCACTGCAGCATCATCAATATACTGCTGGTCCTTCCTTCTGTGATGTTTCTTCCAAATCATTCAATGGGTGGGTGCATGCAGAGATGAGAAGGAACAGAAAGTTCTGGGACTTAGTATATTGCCTGGTAATAAAGGAGGCACAGTGAGAAATTACTCACTCCACTTTAGTAAGTTAACTGGGAATTCAAGCAGCTCTCTTAAGAGGGATAACTATTATTTATAGTCAATAGCGTTATGAATTATGGGAATAGCATTAATTCTATGGAGACATACCAAGATTAATATGAATGTCAAGCCTTCTCCACTGGTAGAGAAAATTACACAGCAGTGCCACTAGCCTGTCCCATTTGCACTGAGCCTATAACATTATTCATTAGGTCCATTTCTTTTGGCTTTTCAATAAGCTTTTTAGGAGTTTGTTTGAAAAAGGGAAGGTTAATGGTGAGTCACAGTTAACTTGAATTAGTATATTCTCTTTATTTTTTCCAAACTTTCATTCTGGTAATTCTTCATTTTTGAAAGAGAAAGGAAAGGGTTTTTTTCCTGAAGTAATATGTTCACTATTCCATTCAGTATTGACAGTTGATATTTATTACCTACATGTAGAGCAGAAAGATATGAGAGTGACGAATATTGGACTGAAACCTTCTGTTGCGCAGTACTACCTGAACAGGTAATGTAAGGAACTTGGAAAATGTTAGAATATATGAAAACAATTTTGTGAGAATACTCAATTTCAATTTCCTCTGTAGTCTTTTACAGTTCTACTCAGAACAGAATGATAGGTTCACATGGTGGATGTTTGGCTGTGGTGTAAGCTGAAACTTGTCATGATTGATTTTAAAAATTATTAATAACTTCTTCATATAGACATTCCCAGATGCAATGGAGGCTGATATAAAATAATCTTGCCTTATAATGAGGTTTCAATCAAGTCTTTAAGAAAATTACTGCATCCTTGCTTTGATATTCTGCTGTTTGTGCACAAATTTGTCACAATTTTTCTTCATTATAGAATATCAGTACATAAAAAAAAGTATCTGCTTATGAAATGTCACAAAATACATGCAAACTGGTTATTACAGTTGAGGCCAGTGTACAAGACTTACTTTATTAAGTACATTCTTGGTCCTTGTTCTTTGTGGGTTTAATGCTGTTTAGCAAGCAAATGAATGTATTTAAATCAGAGATTTCTGGTCAAGCCTGAATCACTAATTGATTTTCTTGTCAGAAGACGATAATCTTCGGCCATTATTTTAATATAAGAATAATCTCTTTAGAAGATCACACAATCACAGAATATTCTCAGTTGGAAGGGATCCACAGGATCATCGAGTCCAACTACTTGAGTGAAGGGCCCATACAAGGATCAAACCCACAACACTGGTATTAATAGCACCATGCTCTAACCAACTAGGGGGATCTGGACTGTCCTGAATCTTGATCTCTGCAAAAAGCATTTCATCTAGATTCATCTGTCTGCTTATTTTGAGTTAGACATTAATTTATAAAGTTTAAGATGCTAAGCAAGGAAGTAAGAATGCAGGTGCATAAACTTCTTCAGAAGTTCTCCTTCTGTTTGTTTGCATATCCAGGCAGCCCTTTAGCACTGGCATTCTGAGTGATATAGAGTTCTCATGGATAAAGGCATATCTGATTTGATAAATGATTTAATAGTAACAATTTGCATACTAGAATGCATGCTCTTATATAAAGTGTGGAAGTATTTGAACTGTATAGATATTGGAAATCCTTTTGGGATTTTGGGTTTGTCTTTTTATTTGGCAACCTTGGTTGCCTCAATGTGAGATCACTTATTTCTCAGGTTTGCAAGTCTTAACCATGCAAAGGTATGCAATAAGTTCTTGAATAACCAGTGCAGTTTCTGTTCTTGTTTTTCCTATACAATTGTTCTGCTGTTTATAACTATTGAATCGTCATGGTTTCAACCTTTTTTTTTCCCCTTTAATTAAAGAAACTTTGAAAGTTTTTCTAGTAAAGCAGTAAAATAGTGGTTTTTTGCATTTTGTTAGGACTGCCTAGGGAAACATTAGAGTAAAAGTGTCAACTTGCAAATAATTTCATTATAGAAATGTAAAACAAGACATATTTTGGTTTTAATTTTGGGTGAAACTCACATTTTTCATAAAATCTCAGATTAAGTTTTGAAATTCAAAACATCCCTAATGTAGGCTTCATACTTATGCGGGTTTCTGTTAAGATTTATGATGTTGCCTGTTCACTATAGATTCAGGTATGTCAGGTCCACAAACAGTAATCTTTTTTTACTCACAGTGTTACCAGTCAGTCTTGTTTTAAGAATCATCCCCATCTTCCTCTCATTAGCCAGTAAATAAATTAATAGTGGCCTGATGCCTTGTGGAATAATTTTCAGATCATTTAATTGTTCTTCAAGTTGTATATTGTTAGACTATACTAGTAAGTCAGAAGCATCAGAGGAACAAGTGTCCACACACTGTCATTGTTCACCTGCCTGCACAGTGCAGAAATATTTTCAAATAGATGTGACTGTCTTGAATCATAATAAAAGTTCAAACACATATGGAAATCAGCAGCTTTATATAAGTGTAATTTTAGCATGAGAGAGGAAACATGCCAGGAACCTGAACTTCACAAAACCATGGCACTTGTCTATCTTACATACTATACATGAAATGTGTGGTATACTGTAGACAAAAGACCTATATGCATGCCAGCAGTTTTCATTTGAATGGGGTAATCAATGTCTTAAATTTTTCTCTGTTGATCCTCCCACAAACTAGTCTACACAGATACAGATTCATTAATTTCAAATGCTTACCTGTAGTGCAAAACATTGGAAGTGGTAATATCTTTAGAATCAAGGAGAAAAGGTCAGAAAAAATTTAATTATGTGGACTTTCTCAGTTCCATTTTTCCTTGCAAATAGGAGTGTCCTATGATCTGTGCTGCAGGTGGGACACTGATGGCATGTTTTCCCTTTCATTATGTATCTGGTAAGCAGTTATTTCATTTTATATTGTGTATTTAATAGCAATATTAATAACAATACTAGTATATTTAATAGAGTCTAGATGATTAGCATCTCAAGTGCAACATCTTCTGTGAGCCCTGATGATCTGGTGTATTCATGTCTCAGGTGCAGATTAATTTCTAGGGCAGATCCTGTGAGAATGAGTTGTGAGTGGTCTTGTTTATTCCTGGTTTGATCCTTCTTTTTTTCTCCAATGTTTCTACAACTGTAATGGTGCAGAGTTCAGACATCTTGAAGCAGTCTGAATATGTTCTCTTTTAGACTGTCTTGATGGATGTTTACTTTTGTTTCTTACCCCAAACCAAGCCTCTGTAGAAGTGTTGGTTGAATACCATGTGCCTTTTACTTCATGAAAGATATGAAAATGTGTTACTTCTCATCAGGAAGCAATGATTATATTATCCATACAAAGATGGATATGTCGTAAATATTCATAGAAGACAGCTGCAAGCTAAAAGATGTTGCTCCCAAATCATAAGTTTCTTAATTACATCACTGTAAAGAAAAGATCAAAGATAATGTGATTTCATTTGATTACTGAGTCATCCAAATAAGCATGGAGCTCTACTGACAGTTTTTCTGAGGTAGCAGATTGCAGTTGGTATTTAAGGAAAAGTATTTTAAAACAATGCCCATAATTACACGTAGAAGTATTAAGATAATCTCTGTAGTTTTCTAGGGTTTGGTGGAGCTTAACCATTGGCATAATGATGTTTTACTGAGGCTGTTCTTAAGATATTTGCAAGCACCTCACTGCAGGGTGTAGGTGTGGTGAGTCACCCATTCAGCACACAGCTCCCATTCATTCATTCCCACATTGTAGCCTCCCTGATTTTGCATAACCTATGCGGGGTTTTGTTGTCAATCAGCCTCCGTTTTGTACAGTAAGCTCTCTGGCTTTCCTTTCACTTGAATGAATAGTGCCATTCATTCACATCATACTTTTCTGTGGATACTATTCTAAAGCAAGGATCAAACAGTTGGCTTCTAATGTGCAAGAACTGTAAGACAAAGAATCTGTGCAAACCAAATAAGTGGAGAAGAAAAAAGAAGGGGACAAAAAAATTTTTAGTACAGATCATGCAATGGAGAAGGCAGAGCAAGCATAATCATTTTAATTTGCCGCTTGTGCGGCATGCTCCTCTAGAAGGGAAAGCAGTGTTGACTTTTTTGTCTTTCAGGGATTCAGAATTTATTAAAATATTGCCCTACACATTTAATCTTCTTCTGCTTTTGTTTTTTTTGCTTTCTTCTGAAAGAGACCAAATTTATGTTTTTACTTGTGGTAATTTTTAAAATTCTTGGATACTGTCATTTTTGCTGCAACTGTTATCATACCTACACCATGCTCAGCATAGCTCAGATGCAGTCACAATCTGGAAGTCCATTTGGGGAAGGTAGGATGAGATCCTTGGGCAAAGTTAGTAAGAGTGAGAGAAAACAGAGACTTCTGGGAAAGGATTGTGGGAACAGAGGAACTAATCACAACCTGTTAGAGAAGAGTAAGCAAAGAGCTACTGCATGCTGGTATTTGTGGCCTTTAAAGGGGAGAGGAATCAAGTACTAGAAAGGAGAATAGTGTAAAATGGGCTGATTCCTCCTTCATACCAAACACAGAAGAACACTAACTGTTTTTCCCACATTGTTTAAAGTTTTAGTACTGTCCATAAATTTTACCTTATTTAGAAGCAAAAATTTCTGCATCATCTGCTATGGCAGAACAAGATATTGTCTCCTACCTGATGGGGAGATCTTTGTGATTCATTAATGCCTTTTCTGATGCCACCTTAATAAGCAGCATCATATTCTAGCTTATTGCTTTAGAGAAAATCATCACCTTATTGCTTATTGAAACATCTGGGAAGGTATAATTCAGTGTACTTTTCTCAATCGCTATATTTTTTAATCCTTTTGATTCTTTAGAACTAGCTAAAGCAGATCTCTGAATGTCTTATTTTACGACAATTTTACAGGATGGCGACTCTGAAATAAGTTACCCTCCTTTGTTTTCAACCCCTCTCCTCTACCAATAAGGAGAGACAAATACAAAAATATATAAGTGACAGAATATGAATTTACGAAAATAAAACAGCAAAACCCAAGACACACAAAAATGCTGGGTCACATGGCTGCCCCAAGAAGAAAGAAAATGAGATGGCTCCTGTGCAGGCACCCCATGGGTCCAGAGAACAAAGACAAGATGGTGGAGAGGTGAAGAGGGGCCATTCTCTGGACCATGGGGCTGAGAGAGAGAAAATAAGGGAAACAACAGAGCAAACTAGCCTCCACAGTTCAAGAAAACAAACTCCCTCTCCCCAAACAAACAAAACAATAGGGAGCAGGGGAAAAAAACAAAATCTGGGAAAAACTGATTTTGTTCAAAACGAGTCAGTGCTGCCGGGCTACTGGAGCAGGCTGCCGTAGTGGCTAGGCAGGCTTTCTCTCCGCGATGCAGTGGCGAAAAAGCTGTGGACTGCTGGCAGCACCTGGAATTGCAGAACGGCTCTGGCCCATGGTGACGGGCAGCTGCAGGCCCCCCTTCCTTGGTAAAGAATGGTGAAAGTACTGCAGAATGCTCCAGAGCCCAGAGCGAACAAAAGAGAGAGCTCCGCATGTCCGGCCCTGTTTTCCAAGTGACCCAACACCCCTCCCCTGCTGTAAACCAGGGTAGAACACCTGAGTTCCACTTTCTGCCGGCAGGTCTTCAAGAGACAGTAAACACAATCGCGTGGGCTGTAGAGAAATACAGAATACATGATTTTGGGTCACCTAGGTCAACTAGGACAGTTGAGCACTGTGATTAAGCAAGAATTAAAATGTTTGGAATGTATATTGTTTAATTTCAATGTCTTCATTATGTTGTTAATTGGTGGGTCGACCCATACTTAATTGATATCTACTACAGTAAGAATTAATTTCTTCCATTTCCTCAGATCTCTAATCATATAGTACATTTTTTAAAATTAACAGCATTGTATGGTTCTCTTCTCTTTAGTGTTTCTAAGGAAAATGATAAATACAGATATAGAATATATACAGTAGATAGATACAAGGTGTCTGGCTAATTAAATATAACTAATAAAAATATTCATAATTCTAATTATCTTATACACCCACAGCGGGTGTTAGCAGTTAAGTACAATGCTCTCCAGTAAGTCCAACGCTTTTAGCTTCTGATTGCCCCAACATCATCTCCCAGCACAGCTGGATATTAAAAAGAGAGTGGGAGAATCTCTGGTACACTAAGATAAAATTCATATACCATGAGCAACATCTGTGCAATGGCCATAATGCAGTGATATTTCCTGGCGCTTCACTATGGCAATGCAAATGCATGAGGCAGCTGACATGTAACATAAAGTGAGAAACTCATATTTCTGGGTAGTAATTGAAAATGATAAATTAAAGGAAAAATTACATTGTTAAATATTTTAGTGTGATTATATTACCATATGCTGGCTTACCTGTCTCTGTGGATGTTTACACTTGAAACTTCAGATCTCCATCCAGTTTCTCTATAGCTAAGTCATAGTTTACATAGTAAGGGCTATAAAGTAGATTTTTTCTTGGGTAACTAGGTTACACTGACAGGATTTTTTTAAATGATTTAAACTTCAGGTTTTTATTAAATGAAAATAAAGAACAACTCTCAGCATAAAAATGCAGTTTCTTACTAAGTGGAAATAAAATTATAGAATATTTTTCACCTACATGTCATTTAAAAATTAAATTTTTATAAAATAATTTATTTTTCATAATGTGTTTTAAAATAATGTTTTATTACATACATATACATTTTTATATACATTTTATATTTTTCTATGTAATGACTATACTGTAAATTTTGATATATAAGCAGTTGTCAACAAGACAATAGATTTAATATTTTTGTTTAAAAATATTTGTATCTGTTGTTGAATGAGACATTCTATTCAATCTTATAAATATCATATTTAATAAAGAAAAATCCACTACAAAGAGAAAAAATGTCTTTATCCATAAGCAACCAGATGAGAAATGGATTTTTAGTCAGTCAAATCCTTTTAGTCAATGAAACAGCACTTTCATGCCTACTGCACTCAAGTGATAATTAATATAGTCTAATTCCAGACATGATGCCTGAATTCATGTACTGTCATCAATACCCCATGTTAAAATCAAACCTTGACAGGGACTTAACACCCTGGAACAGGTCATCATATGATAATACTCTCTTTTCCTTTCAGTATTTGTCTTCAACCAAGCAAAGTATTACAAGATGAGGGGAAAAAAAAGAGAAAGAATTACAAATGAAGAGTGACGCAGGCTGTGAATAGAACATATGTTAGGCTAGGCAGAGGCATCAGTGAATTATATCATTTCATGATGAAGTGGCAGTGGGGCTGAACGGACCTATTTTAAACCTTGATGTATTTTATCTCTACTGTATTTGGTCTGTCATCTTTGGAGAAAGACTTTGTGTAATTGAGAGTCAGCTCCAATCTGCATGACTTGAGCATGAAGTGTAAGCCAGATGAACAGTGTTATGGAAGAAAGGGAAGCATCTAATAAGGTATAAATGAGAAATAACCTTTGTACTTCAGACATTTAAACGTGTTTTATTAAATACCATATTTAATGGTATTATTTTCACAGTACTATTAATAATATAAACAAGGTTTGAAAGTACTTTAAAATGTATTTGTTTTTACTTCATTATTTTAATAAAACCTGCATATTTACAATTGCAACATACTTTATCATATTGAGCATACAATATAACAGAACCAATTTGTCCTTAGATAATTTTTATGGGTGTAATATATATTTGAGTTTGAATTCAATGTTCACTTTCATAGGCTAAGATTATAGTTTTATAGTTATTTATTGATTTTGAGGGGAATCTGTTTTGATGATGTGCTTGTCTGCAATGCCACAAACTGTATCTCTAGAAAAGTCCTCAGGAAGTCTGTATTTCTGTATATTTTGCTTTTAGCATACAATTTTAAGAAACATTAGGTTTTTTAGTTTTTATGTATTGTCCAGCAAGAAGCTGGCATATTGATGTTGTATGATAAATACTTGACCCTCAATGGAAAGAATTTATTGTAGTTCTAATAAGATCTTAAATCTTACGTTCTAATAAGATCTTAAGTCTTCTGGCAGGTCTTGCTTTCTGATGTAAAAGAGCATGTGAATGCCATGTAGTATGCCCAACACAATTCAAGGACCACATCACAGAGTCACTCATTCAAATTTAATTGCATCCAACCTTTTGTTTGGATCTGTTTTTGTTAGAAAGATTCTTCAGACAATTCACCTCTGGAGGCAGAATAATTTTTTATTGTTACAGCTGAGGATAAGGACAAGTGATAGCATCTGTAATGCGAGGTACTTGTTCCATATAAAACATTTTCTTGCAAGGTCACTGTACTTACATAGAATTGCAATGAGTGTTTTACAAGCTCTTGTGCTTCCTCTGCATAGTTAGCCAACAGTTTTAAGATTAGAGTAGGTGTTATTAACAGCTACTCAGAAGAAACGGGGGGGAAAAGGCATAATAGTCAGTATATGAATCTGGAGAGAACTCTTGTCTCTTCACTGCATTCACAGTGGCCATTTCCGGCATGGGACATCCTCATAACCTGGCAAATTCCATGTGGGGAAAAGAGAGGTCTGCATGCACAGCTTTGATGGAAGATTTTGAGTCACAGAGGTTCTGGTAACTTCTTTGTCCTCAGAACCTGTACATAAAAAAATAGGTTGTTGCATAAATTCTTTCCTATTGCCTTCTTCATAAAGCAAGCTTTTCCACAGTTGGACTGGTGGTCTTATTATGTCAGGGTTTTTCGTATAAGTCACAGCTCTAACAAAATAGAAATATTTTACTTAAAAACTCATATGAGACGAAAATGCTAGTGTGACCAGTCCTTCCTTTTGCAGTTTTATTAGTTTCACCTCAGTTTGAGCTCTGTACAGCTAATTTCTCCTAGCAGTTTCTAGATACTGTGTCCATTAATGTTGTTACACTATGTTAGGTAAGAATAAGAATTTCTTGTGAATAAAACCATTATGACACAACAACATTTAACATCTTCACATTCAGTTATTGGAATAAACTGCATAACTTTCTACCATGAGTACAAATAGGTAGCTCTGTTCCAGCACACATCCAGTCTATAAAATTAAGCAGATTGTTTAGTCATAAGAACATTGCTTAAAGAGCAGAAGGCTCAAAGAGAACAGTAGAAATGAAAGCTGACAAAGACATAGAAGTCACAGAAGCAAACAGAATTTAAAATATTTTTTGGCATCAGTTCACTCTGCCCACAGTTCTCTGGGTGTTTCTTTTCCTTCAAACTGATGATCTTTTTGACTCTTTTAATATGCAACACTGTGCTTTGCAGTCTCAATTTACTAGTATTTTTAGACATTATATATTACTTGAATACCTTTCTACTGAGTTCAAACTGTATGTGTATGAATACATGCATATATGCACACCTATATTTTTAAAGAAGGACAGATGCCATAAAAGTTATCTGTTATTCAAAGACCAAATGTGTGAGTTTTGAACTGCATCTCTTTACATGATTCTACTGTGAAAATTCACTCTCACCTGATATTTTTTGTAAGTCAAAAAACAAATTAATTCTGGTTGGGGAGAAAAAAATAACATTAGCAGAGTCTTCAAGATATTGAGATTGGACAAATGATGGATATAATTTGGCCTTAAAACACCAATAAACTTTTGTGTCAAGAGAACTTTTAAACTTTCCTTTTTTTTTTTTTTTACTTTCTCAGTTTGTTTCCCTTTTAGCGGTCTTATACTAATAAAACTTTATACTGAGTTACAGGGCAATGACTTGTGGAGTCAAAATAAGAGTTACAAATTTTTCTCCTATTGTGAATAATTTAGTTCAGTTTTCACATAGTGCATTAAAATAGTTTTTCTTTTTCTCTTTACATATGTACGTTTATTGTAAAACTTTGAGAAAATGCATCATGGTGGCTACACCGTGAATTTGATGCTGAAAATTAGGTTTTTATTTTTTCTGTCTGCGCATCAGTTTGTGATATTCCTTCTGATTTTCACACTGAGAGTGGCAGAAATGTGACAGTCAGTGGCAGGCAGATCAGAAGTGCTTTGTCTGTCTAGATATATTCACAGATCATTGAGTTAGAACGTGGCTCACAGTAAAATCACAACTACTCCTTTCTTCCTTAAACTTTGGAGAAAAAAATTCCAAACAACAAACATTTGAAAGAGTAAAATTTAACCAGAGAAAAGCTTACAAATAAGCTGTTATATTCTTTAGATTACTTTCATGGCTTGACATTCATACTTTGCTATTTTACATTCTGTGAAGATTTGTATCCTTCCTACTAAACTCTAGATGGTACGATTGTATTATTTATTTTACTAATAATAGTGATGAAACTGGAGAAAAAGCAAATTACAGCTTTTTAGTATGTAGTTTTTAGATTCCAGATGTGGTGGCTTCTAAACAGTCCACAAATGCTGGTGTTAGTAATTAGGAAATATATTTCTTTTAATTTTGTTATAGAGGTCAGTTGTTTTCCACATGAAAAAAATTAGAGAATTGTTAGTATACAACCTTTTTTCAAATATTTACCTTCCAAAATTATAAAATTTGCTGCATGTTTCTGAAAAGATCTTTGCATTTTAAGTATTATGATTTTTTAAACTTGAATTCTTTAATATATTTATCATAGTCCTTCTGAAGTTTTTTTTAAAGAGTTCAATAATTTTGAAATCATTATTGAATTCTGTTACTGAGAAGTAAAATCGCCCATCTTCTCAATAAAAATGGCAACGTGGTACCTACATAAGCAACAGCAAGCTGTAGTTCTCCCAGATATGTTTGTTACAAAGTCTGAAAATAACTTTTTGCACTCACAATAACCTTAGAGAACTTTTTTCTGTTGAAAAAATAAAATCAAATATTAAACATCATTTACCAAGGAAAAATAAGCACCCAGATCCATAACTCTATCTTTCTTTTCTATCATAAAAAAAAGGCAAGTTGACCAGACCAAAAGATAGTAAAACTTTAATGGAAAAGTTTTTAATTGTCTGTATTTATTTGTAGTTTACGTGAGCTCCACTGTCCACACACAATAGTCAAAGCATAAACAAAAAGAACAATAGGCATTACTATTTGTTCCCAAAGAACATCTTCTCTGATCAGCTGTGAATTATACTGTAAAATCAAAAAGCTGTTTGAGGGTTTGACCTTGATAGCACAGTATTATTATGATGATGAACTTACCACACTTCTTTTCAGAAACATTTTTATTTCACTTTTCCCCTGAGCAATATTATTTGTTGCAGTTTTTACAAAGAAGTATCTTGGTTTCATTTATATTTTGTTTTTCCTAATCCCCTCTTTATCCAGTACCCCATGCCCCCTTTGCACTCATAGAATATAAGAAGCTGCGCTGTACTTGAAGTGTTTATAATAGGACTCCCATTCCAGATTCCAGTACAGTAGAGCAGCTGGAAGTGTTTAGTGGCTGTCTGTACCAGTACTCCCATCTTTGTAGCATTAAAATTAATTTTCCTCATCTTGGTGTATAAAGAACTCAGGTATGCCCCTTACCTCATCACCTGAAATTTTACAATGACACCAATAGCAGGGGATGTGGCGGAGCAGCTTTTTGGATATCAAATTTGAAGTATTCACTTGAATAGACACTGCACTTCTTGTAGCCTTTAAAAGGTTCTTCCCTTATGACTGCTGATGGCTGGAGCAATGAGGATGAGTATCATCCAGGTCTTTCCATCACTTGGATAGCTCACAATTTTCCTACTTAAGGAAGAGAACAACTAGGCACACATCTGAAGACTGTACTTGGTGCGTAGTACTAATCAGCAGCCTGTGCTGACTGTCACAGAGGATGCTGAATAACTGAACATGTTTATTTATGTACACTGCAGTGTTGTGACACAAGGTAGGAGATAAAGTGGTTTGTTAACTATCTTAGCTGCTGTTCCAGTAATGCATTTATTTTTTGCATGTGTTGGGAAACATACTGTGCTCCTTACAATCAGTGTTCCTGAGCATTATGTTTTTATAGAAGCATTATATTTAGTGTGGATATATGTGGTGGGGGAGGGGGCAGTTTGGTTCCCAGCTAGATGCAAGTATGCAGTGACACTAAGGTGCTCAAGCTGGGAAATTTTTGGATATTCAGAGAAACAGTAATCTGATCTTCCTTGGGATGAAAGTGGAAGATAGGTGTTTTCATTACATTTGTTTTGTCTTATTGTCACTAAGCTTTCCCAGTTATGAATATGGGCCTCTAGAAAATTTCAGATCTTTTAAATATACAAAATTTTCCTTGATTTTCTAACAATGGAATAATTTTTTAAATAGTGCTAACAAGAAGCTTCCAAAGTGATTAAGTCAATTTTGAAATAGAACTTTGTAAAGTGTTAGGTTGCATATATTAATAGAAATAAGGAGTCAAAGGGTTAAAAGAAAGCCCTTAAAAGAGAAAGACAGGAAGACAATGCTCTAAAAAATGGAAAAGGGATGCAGAAAAAATTCAATACTAAGGGTAAACTTGACTATAGTATTACAGCAAAGCCACAGTGAAAAGAAAATTAGAGAATAAACAGTGACATAACAAAGTGTATGTCTTCATTGCTGAATCAGTGTCAGTGAGATTCTTCCTTGGACTCCTCTGCCATGCTCTACCTAAAAGTCGATATTTCATCAGGTTCAAAGGTATTCCATGTAGTAGTTTCATGACAGCATGTTAATATCCTTCAAAACCCCCATATCATGTTTATTTCAATAGTCAAAGTACTCTTGTCTGATACTGTCAGTGGGGATGAGGAGGTCAATTTACAGACAGTAGAATTAGACTAATACAGATCTGAAAGTTAAACTTAGAGGATTTGGGATCAAACCTTAACATTCTTAACATGAATAGCAGTTTTGCCATTGATTTCAGTGGTGTTGGAGTCCATGTCTCTTGAATTGCATAGAGAAAACTTTGAACTGTTAGTTATGTCTTTATATAGCCTTAAGGGCAAAATCCTAATAGTTAAATACTTCACATAGATTTGTAGTTGTAAGAATATATGTTTATATCTAAGTACATATTAATAATTTTTTCTAAGATATATGTTTAAAGTGTTTGAAGATACTACCCTTGCATGCCTTTTATTGTTAATAGGTACATGAAATATTGTAAAACCATTTTTTGGGAAATGTTAGGCCATTCTGAGCTATTCTCTTAGATGGAGATCCTAAATTTGTTGAAATTAAGTTGAATGATATCAAAAGATGCAATGAACTGTAAAGCATGCCCATATTTTAGAGAAATATGCAGCCTTTGATAAAGCAAAGATAAAGGAAAGAAAAATATAATTTAAGAAATTTTAGACAGTACTTTAGTTAATTATATGATTATTATAATCAAAATTTAGTATAATAATGTTTAGATTTGTTTAGTTTAATAATTGAAATCTAAATATATCTCTTGAATTCATTTGACATAAAATAAGCTCAAAATTTATGGGCAATAGGAATAGAAATAATTGGATTATTTGATAGGAATATATTCCCCTAAACTGTCTGTATTTTCTGGGGTTTTTAAAAATTTTTATTCTCATTGTAGGTAAGCAGCTTTATTAAAGTCATATCATCTACTCACCTGAATAAAAATAGGTGTTTGAAGGATGGAGTTCAATTTTCAGTACATTATTTTATATATTCCTTGCTTCAGTAGATAATTTTACAACTGTCCAAATATTCAAGAGCTGCACAAACCCCAGTTAATAATGCTGGAAGGACTTGTAATGATAATTTGAAAAAACATAGAAGCTTTTATTTCACTTCTCTCACACTCAACGACTTGTTTATCAATAGGGGGAGGAAACAATTACAGAGATCAGTAAATTGAAAAATAAATGGCGTTCTCTGTCCTGTAAACACATTATCTGACTGGCTTAAATATTTGCAGAATCAGATCTTATGACAGAGCATCTATTATCCTGAAGTTCAGCATTATTTTTTATTTTTTGATCAAAGCTATGGTCAGTATTTGGAAAATTGAGATATCTTAATACATTTTTATGCATAAACTACTGGGAAATGTATACAGGCTTTCCTTTCATTTTTACTTTTTGCTTTGGTTGTATGTTTTAAATAAGGTCCATTGAAGTGGGTAGTAATATTTTATTAAAAATCCGTGGTTTAACTAACAACAATTATTACAGAAACCTCTCCCTAATCTCAGATGTACAGGCCTCATCTCCTGCTCCCTTAGGCCTACTTGCTTTTATTTGTCATTTGTCATAAAAGTCAGTCAGAAATAATGACTAAGATGGGGCCATTCTTTTAGAATAAAAAAGAGAGATAAAAAGAAGCGAAGGAGTAACACAAATATCAATATGGCAATGTGACTCAGAAAATCTGTGAAGTTACTTTCACTGTTAGTTTCTTTTTTTTTACCTTCTTCAAATTCCTCAACTTCTCTTCTAATCCACCTGTCATGTGGCTGGCACTGTAAACATATTTAGATGTCAGATTAGCATTGAAGTACTTTAATGCTGTTAAAAATATGTATCAGTTTCTCTGTGACAGAAATAATGTCTTCCTACAGCTCTCAAACACAAGCAGAAGCTTCTGGATAATGCTTCTATGCAGATACGTAGCTATATTAATAATAATGTGGAGTGTTTACAAAATGATTTTTTTAGTTGCACAGTATGCTATAAGATATCTCTTCATAGATTACTTTAAAATAACACAATTCCATTGTAAATATGTTATTACTAATGTACACGACTGTACTCAGTTTTAGATAAGCAGTATTGTTAGCCAGAATTATGAAAAAAGAAGCTTTCCTAGGTTTTCTATCAAGTACCTTTCCTGTGTTCTGGTGAAATTAGACTTGTGCACATTGATATATATTTATTAGGAACATTTCTTTTTTCTTTCTTTTTTTTTCTCCTGGTACATTTCCAGAGCTCTAGCATGCAGTGAAGGTTTTATAGTCAGTGTGCAGTGCAGCAGATGTCATTCCATTTGCCTAAGCCCTGCTGACATTTGGAGTTGTGGATTAATTGAGCTACAGAATGAAATTTAATTAAAATTAAATACAGATTTGGCCATTGTATTGTTCATGTTTTACACTTTGGTGTGTACATTTGCAGTCAGCGCCGTAGTTTATTTGTTTAATCAGGATGCTATGTGGGAGAGGCTGCACTTTGTTTTAAACTGAAATTGTGGCAGATGCCAAGTAGAGCATAATTCGTGTAATTGCGTGTGATACCTGCCATATAGATTATACCACTGTTATGCCTCAGAACAACCTGAAGGGTGCAGGCTCTTCTATTTGTGAAGTTATTGAGAAAGAAAAGACTGTGTGGAAGGTGTGATTTTCATTTGTAAAGATTTTGTTTAAGCTGATGTTTAAAGTTATCATATGAAAAAATACATTTGAAATAAAAAAATTATAGACGTGCAATTTATTTCTCTCATAAAGTCCCATTGTCAGAATCTGTTTAGCCTTGAGATAGATCTGTAATGGAAATGTCAACAGAAAGCACTAAAAATGCCAATAATTAATCCTAATAATTTTTTATTAATATTCGAGTAGGTATGTATGGGGAAAGCAGTAATATTGGGCAAATACTAGGTAAAGTAGAAATAACGTTGGAGGGAATATTTATGGATTTTATCTTTATGCATTTAATTTAGGTCTATCTGGAAACACTTCTGCTCCTTTATGTAGGTAGCACTAATTTTAAGTATTCTGACTCAATCTAAATTAGATGACTCAAGCAGACACAGTGGATAGTACTAAGAAAATAAGAAGATATTTGTAGATGCCATCCTTAATACTGCATAACAAATTTAAGTGACGCACTTCTACTGTGAAATTTGAGGACATAGAGTATCTCATTTGTAGTTTACTGAATGAACAGACTTTGAAAAACTGAGTCTATTTATTCAACTTTTTCTGTGATTACTACCATGAAAAATGTTAATGTGTAACATGCATTCAAAAGCAAGTTGACATATCAAAATATCCCTGGATATTCACTAGGACACTGAGATCAGCTCAGTTGGTTAGAACATGGTCCTAATAATGCCAACGTTGTTGGTTTGATCTCCCAACAGGCCATTCACTTAAGTGATGGACTTGAAGACCTTTGTGGGTCCCTTCCAACTCAGAATATTCTGTGATTCAGTTTTCAATAACTTTTGGCTCACAGCTTCCTTTAAACAGAGGAAGAATCCATACCTTTAATAGATAATGAAGGATTTCTCTTCCATGTACTTCTCCATTTTCCACTTGAGTCCACTTAAATTCTAAGCATCTTCTCTAATGCATAATTTTACTGCACTTTGCATGAAACAATTTTTTTGGTTTTAATGTGATGCTGTTCTCTGTGCTGGAGGTCCACCAACCCTTCAGTTGGAAGAGATTGTGTAAAGTGGATGCCTTGTCTCTAATCCTATGCTGCTCTAGATTTTGTGGACTTCTTTTGTATCCTGCTCTGCCATCTCTTTTCCAGACTTAGCTACTCCCATCTATTTCTGTACTTTGTTCAGTTTTCCTAGATCTTTTTTTTCCACGAACTAGAGGGATGAAACAAGAAATGCATATGGTATTCTTCATGTGGGCAAGCCATGAATTTATATCCATTGCTTAGTATATTGCTCTTATTTTCCTGCTAAATACAAATGCTTAAATCCCAAGGATGTTCTTTTATTTTGCTTTGGGTTTGACTTCGTCATTCTTTTCTTCCCCATTTCTACTCCTTGTTGAATTTACATTTTCCCAGAACTATTTAGGGCCTCAAAATTTCATGCATGACTGGTAATAATGAACTCAGAGCCCATCAATCAAGTTAGGATTGAGATTCCTGTGCACATAACTTCACGTTTTTCTTTGTTGAATTTCACTTATCATCCTAATGTGTAGGAGTTCAGTCATAAGGACTTTCTTGATGTTTGCACTATCAGTTCTTGACTTTACCACTTGTTACATCATCAGCAAACTGTATCATTTCACATTTGAGTTGCCCTTTCCCCAGCATTTATGAATAAGTTAAACACGTGGTCCTTGTGGAATTTCTCTGGCATGCACCAAGCAAACCAACTGATAAATCTGGCTAAAGCACAAAAGACAATAGACAAGAGTTGGTGTTTTTTGGAGGCAGTGGTCAAAATTCAATGCTAAGACTGAGAGGAATAACAGAGGAACAATACTGAAAGTAATAAAGTTCTAAATTAGAGGCGCAGCTGTGAAAGAAGGAAGTGGAAGACATGAAGAGACAAGAGATTAGAGGTACAGATACAGATACCAGAAGAGAACATTCAGTAGTAGAAGGCAGTCATGGCAGCAGAGGTGGGAAAGATACTGAGGAAGAATAAGCATATCACAGTACTGAAGACGAGAGTAGGAACAATACTGTGGATATACTTAGGATTGTTGTTACGTACAAGTTATATAGCTTAAGATGCAAGAACAAGCAACAAGAATATTTTAGAATTTTTTTCAGCTGCCAAAAGGGAATGGCTAGTGATCCACCATGACAAAGGACCAGCATTCAGCAAAAGCCATGTGATGTGGTTTATTACGTCATTGAAGGGAGATATTAAAGGACAATCTGATTTTATGGGAAGCATCTCTCTGTGTATAAAGAGAGTGGTTCATCTAAACCCACAGCAAAATAGCCCTATGTAGAGTATTTTTTATTTTAAATTATGCCTGCTTTACTAATGCAATATCTATTGTTTTTAAATTTTACTGATCTATTACTGTCAGTTATCTCATGATCTCAAGCTTCATGGTACCTACTCACTGATTTTCTTTTTAAAGTTTAAACTGATTGCCAATTGGATTCATTGTGTGCCTTTTCGTTCATTTATTCAGGGTGGTAAAATAATCTGCATTTACAACTTTTACTTGCAAAGTTTGGGATTACTTATTTTGCGATCTGCATATTTTTTACCTATAAGAAATTGAGTTGTCTGCTAATATTGAATAGGTAGCCAGTAATTCTCCATGGATCCATTATTCTGTCTTGTTCATTTAGGGACAAAGCTAGTCTCTCATCTTTCTTCATTGCATCCGTGCAAATATAAAGGATGTTTAAACAAGCTGTGGTTCTCCTGAAAGCCAAACTAATTTTAGTGCCTGTTATTGAGGCTTTCAACTTTCCTGTGTGTGTGTGTAGATAGGTAGGTAGGTAGGTAGGTAGGTAGATAGATAGATAGATAGATAGATAAAAGCATTATTAAGGGTGAATGAGTCTCATTGTCCTGTTTTATACCTTGCTTCATTGTGCTTTCGGAAATACACAGATGGACTTTCACATTAAGAACTGGAAATTGTGAGATAAAAAATGTCTTGCTCTTAGTCCCATTGGAAAGTAATAATCTGCATGTATTATACTTCTTTATCTAAGTTATATAAAGTCTAATAATTCTGACATTTGCTGGAGAAATTGCTCTGTGGGGTTCTTTACTACACTAGATTTGCCCCTAGATTATTTAATTATGGAGAAGGAATTTGTGCTGTCATTCAACAAGCATTGGAGATTTCAAGTAAAAACCAACAAATGCTAACTTTACTTAAAGTATTACCTCAGATTTAACTTAAAATTTTTCCTTTTGCAGGTTTTGGATGGCTGTGTGCCTAGTCTAGAACATATAGCTATTGTATAAACAGAAATAATTTTTCTTTGCTTGTTTTGAAAATTATATAAGGTCAAAAGACCAAAATTTCATTTTAGAAGCCTCTCCTAAAAGCCTATGATTGCCCCAATAGACTTGGATATACTCTTGTTCTAATTGAGTTTGCCAGATGTATGCTATGGGAACCTTATTCTGCTGTATTATTCTAGATTGTGATGCTGAGCTTTAAAAGTTGTGCACTATCAGTTGTTTTCATCAGTCCTGAGAATTGCTACTATAATCTATTTTATTTTCTGTTTTTCTTGTTCTTTAACATAGTGTTTGTAATTCATAAACTATCCTGAGAAACTGACAGGCTTTTGTTTTTTCTCCAATAAGTATTTTGCTTTGGTGACCTCTGATCATTAAGCAGAATATTTCAGAGAAGGGAACGAAAATCCATGAGAAATGCTGTTCTTGAATGCCTTTGATAAAGAGATGTTTCCTGGAGTCAGTATGAGACACAGAATGGGAGTAATCCTTGACTACAGGCTGACTTTAAAACATCATGCACCAACTGTGGTCACTTCTGCATTAAGGGTGTTTTGGGGCTGGACTTTTTAATGATGTAAAGAGTATTGCAAGATGTAGGCATTCTTAAATTGTATTTAGTAGTCAAAAGGCATGGCTTTATGAAAAACAGACATGCATTATCATCACCAGTGCTATAAACTGTACTGCTGACTATGTATGGACCAGATGAAGAAAATTAATAGTATTATAGCAGCATTCTTGCTGGATTCACTGAAAATAGGAATATGGAACGGTCTTTTTATTGACTTACACAGTACTAAGAGTCTTTTTGAACAAGCTGTGTCAGGTGCATGTTATCTCACCATCATGAGGTTTCAGTGTGCATAGTTCTGGCCATTTGTGAGGTTTTATGAATTTTTCAGTTGTTTGGGGTTTTTTTCCCAAGAATGCAAAACAGTTATTTATAGAAAATATTTGTTTCTGGTAAGAAAATTATCAATTTACATTAACATGCTTGCATACAAAAGGAAAAGACAATGAAGGGCTAACTTGGAATTTCTAACATACTCCAAAAATGTTGGATGTGTAGTTTGTTTTAAACCAAGTTGTGCTATGAAATTTCATAAGGACAATAAAAAAAACATTCACAGTCGAGTCAATAATTTATCTAAGATACTGTTAATTTATGGGGAGTCTTTTCTCCTTTTGTTTGTGTAATTGCTTTTAACTCTGGGAAGTGTATGAGTCACATTTTCCTGATAGTTTAATGTTTTACTTTCAAGAAAAATGAAAATTGTTCTTCTTCACTTTGGTAAGGATGAACTATTGGAGACTTCACAACTAATTGTAGAATCATGTAAGGCTACACCACCTCTTCTAGGTGTCACATAAAGATCAAGTAATTCCGTCTGTCCCCTTTTTCCTTTAAGTGTCTTCGTCAGAAGGAAGTAGAAAAAGAAGAGGCTCACTTGTCTTCAACTCCTCTCTTTTCTGTGATTTTAGAAAACTGGTTCAAGTAATTGAATGTTTTGTTTGTAATGTTATAGCATGTGCTATTCTGCAGACCTTACTATTATCGTCTGGTTCAACAAATGTGCAGCATCTCCAAGAAAATTATGTGAGGAGGATGGGCTAATGCACGTTCATTCACATTACGCCATTGACATAGAACCATTTCTAGATTTTTGTCTCATAGACAGACTGAGTATATTCCTCCAGCTGTGGCTATTAAACAGACTGCAAAATAGCAAAAATAATATAGGGATATTATACATAAGGTACCTTAAATACCAGGAACTTACACAGTCTGGAGCTCTCCACAGGCTAATTTTCCCTGCTGAAGCAGAGTAAATTAGCCCACATGAGCTTGTGCTGCTTAAAGTGCTTCTGGTATCCAAGTTAACTCATCTAAAAATAGCTTTGGAAATTCTCTATTCTTTGCAAGCTGCAATGTGGGTGTGCATTTGTTGTCTGGTGATGGCTGGAGCAAGCATGGAACTAAAAGCATTTAAAGATCAGAAGATACTCTGCCTGACAGTAATTTTAGACACAGTTTAAATGGTCAAAGTAAAATGTAGGTGAATACGAACCTAATCTCTCTCTCAAAGATAAGAGATATTAATTTATTAAATATAATGCATTTTTCCTTTTAAATGTTTATTTAGTAATCATAAAATGAATGTCAAATTAATTTGAAATATATTGTTTAAAATAATCATTTACAATGACTATTGGCTTTCATATGCTGGTGCTTTGGTAGATATCTTTATCACATTACTTTGTGCTGAAATTAGGAGTTTCATTTTCATCCGAATTGTCTCTGCCAGATTTCTGTTTATTGGAAGGATCACTGATAGGAAAAAAACCCAAATCAAAACAGTGCAAACAACTCTTCATCTGCCAGTCTAATATATTGATGTATCACTTTTTATTAAAAATGTGATTCATTTTTAATAGAAAAAAGGTACCAAATCTATGTGTTAATGCTAGATGTAAAATTTCAATGTAGGCTGTAAAAACCGGTGTTTTTCACAATGATGAAGTAAGAAATGTTTTTCACTGCTGTATGACAACTTCCTAAAATTCCATATTGAGTTACTTTCTGTTACTTTCTTTGTAATATCTTCCTGAAAGCATCCAGTGGTCTGTTAAAGTGTGCATCAGTCTGTAAATGCTTAAATGAGTTTACTTTGCTTTATTAAGATTGTCACGTAATTAAAGAAAGAATAGTACAAACCTCCCTGCATTTGAGAAGAGCAATTAGAGAAAGCAAGCGTGAATACCAAATTTAACTCACCTTCCTTGTTGGATATTTTGTTTCTAGAAGTGAAAGTCTTTTGGTGATGTAGAATACACCATCTTGAGTAACTTCTAACTGAAGACATGCAAAACTATTGTACGAAGTTTATGAACCTCTATAACTCTCTGCTGTTATGAAGACTTGCTGTGTTTCTGAGCTATAACAAGGAGATTTTTGCAAAATGTTCTTCATTGTGGAACTTGTTTTATATAAGAAATACAACTAAAAAGCTAATTTCTTTTCTCCTTTCTGCACTGCAATGGGCAAAGTGTGATTAATAATAGATTTAAATTTGCTAAGTGCATTTACTCCTTTGTGCCATCATAAAGAGAATCTATTACTGTAAAATTGAGGCTTAGTTCCAAATTGCACCATTATGAAGTTTTCTTCCAGCAATGTTTTGTCTCTAATACACTTCCCTCATTGTAATTCTATTGCAAACCTGATGTCTAGCATCAAGTCTCACAATAATTATTTTAAATTGCTACTAGGAACAGTAGTCCTGGTGGGATATATTACTACCATTCTAACAAGATGAATTTCAATGCACTTGTAACCATATTATAGTGTATTACGAAAAGAAGAAAATCTTTGATTTGTAGGTAGGCAAGCAAAAATAGAATACTGCAAAATGAATTTTATCAACTTCTTAGCGCTTCATGTTGCACTTTAGAAAATGATTAAATTAAACTACATTTATACTATAAAATTAAATTAGTAATTAATTATATATTAAAATGTATTATAAATTGTCACTATATAGTGGTTTTAAGTAAAATTTAGCAATGTGGCGGGTGAAGCTTTAGAAACAGAATTGTTATGGTGAAATAACTGCTAGACTCAAAGCTTGGAAATCTTCTGAGCTCGTGTCAAGAATAAACAAAAAATAAAAGGAAATGTGAATGGAACAACTACACTGTAAGCATTAATTTAAAAATTACAGAAACTGTCAAGTTCTGTGGCTGTACTTCATAATGAGATCACACATTAACTCCTAAATTCATTTCAATTAGCCTGGAAACTTTAAGGCAGATATTTACCAGCTGTTTTAAAATGAGTACCCAGCTGATGCAATACAAATTTAGTTAAGCACTTTCTGTAGTTCAATTATATTGTGCAGTTCTAGAATTAAGTGCTTATGCTGTAGTTAAATGATACGTATTATTATTTGCACACTGAAATTCAATATCATTCCAAAGTTATAGACAGATAAATCTGTAATATCTAAATCTAAAATGAACTCTTACACAGCAGCACTCATTAGATGGCTAAAATTTCCAACTTCCCTGGTTTCTTATTTAGAAAAATCAGAACTGAATGTACTATAAGCAACATTAAAATAACCTCACCAGGCAAACAAGAGAATAAGACAAACTTGTATGTTTACATCTTGTGCAGCACTGCCTGTAGTGATACTACTATAAAAATTACACCACACTTTCTTGTTTTGGGAAAAATAATGCCTGGTTGGTGGAAAACATTATAACAGAGAGAGCCTTGAGTCTAATGGACTGTTTATTTGACTGCTTACAACATTTTACCAAACCTTTCTGTTCTCTGTCCCATTTATGAATTGCAGTGTTTTCTGTGAATTTAGGAAAGAAGTCTGAAAGGTTGAAATTGTTTTTTCTAAGGCTGTGGCATAGAAAAATGTTACCTTCTACCTGCCCATTAATTTTCCATTTTCACTATTGATTGAGAACAGTGGTGTAAAGACTAGAAATAGTTTTAGATATTCTTTACAGGACATTTTCTTATTCTTGTTTCCACTCTCGCTTTAATTCCTTGAATCCTACACTCCTAAGCATGCTTAAAGTATGACACTTCCGTGTTTGCATTTTTTTGTTTCTGTGTTTTATGTATTTATATATATATGGATGGATGTGTATATGCTCACACTTACCATGCCCAAATGCCCGAGTTACTCATACACTTGGAAACAGTTAAAAAATGAGATTGAACATAATTGTGCATCTTATCATTCTCACAACTTAAATCAAGAAAGGTAAAATATGTGGAACTCTTCAAATTTAAACAACTATTTCCAGTGACCAAATTTTCACATTTGGCCTGTGCTTACTAACTTGTGTGGTAAAGTCACTGCAGACTGTAATTTGATAAATTTGATTAAAAGAAAGTTCAGATTCTCCTAGGAGATGGTCTTTCATCCAATGAGAAGTAAAAATCTGGCCTGGATCAAGGCTAAAATACCTAGCACCTTGCAGAGCTGATGCCAGGAACTGAGTAGGGAATTGCCAGTAAGTACATTGCTGCCATTGGTGTTGCTCCATTAAAAATAAATACATAATTTTGCTTTTGTGCCTTGACAGCTTGAAATGTTGAAAGTAATTTTATTTGTTTACAGGAAGTAGAGAAGGAATGCAAATGAGTGTCGTGAGTGCATATGTCACACAGCTCCAGCACTATGCCACAATCTATTACAAATGGACAACTTTTCACTGGATGTGAAAATAGTTCATTATTCATATTCTACCTCTTTTTATCTGCTTGAACTCTTAATAGAAGCATTAGAAATGACAACTTGTACACAATCCTTCTAAAAGTTCTTCAGTAGTGGTGACTTGGACCAACTTTGCTGCAAGTCAAAGATGCAACTAGTAAAATGAGATATTTCCCTCCTACCAGTTCTGGCAGCCATAAATCACATTAATCCAGGCACCATCCATTAAGTGTGTCTTTTCAATTAAAAGTGCTCATCCCAGACTGAAAAGGCCAGGGACTGGGGTAGTACCATATGACCTTTGTACAGATGTTTCAGTGTTTCTTGATGGTAAAGCACTGCAAACCACAGTTTGAAGTTATTTTCCAAAGATTTTAGGAAACATTTTGACACATTACTATATTTAAATTGATTATTGTACAGTGTAATTTTTTCCCCTTAAATTAGTTTCAGTGTGTAGAGATTACTATACAGATGAACATTGTTAGAAATGGTGCAAAAGTGAAGAATATTTTTACTTTTCCCCACACTGAATATGTAGTGTGCCTGAGAGCTTGCTGCTAGGCAAAAGTCAAACTAGGAATCTCAGATATTTTCTGATAAATGAAAGGCTACCATTAATGCTGAACAAGGTGTATTCCACAGCACTTTTCTTTATTCATTAGAGGCTGCTGGAGAGAGATAAACAGAATTTCATCCAAGACTCTCTGAGTGTTAATACAGTAAAGCCAAAGATTCATAGTGTTACTAAAAACACTCTTAAGTGCTAAATAAAAAATTCTGTCAAAGTCAGACCATGACTTTACCTCTTGGGATTGATAACATCCTTCAGCTTAAAATATGAAGTGAACCTTAATGAGAAATTGAAATTAGCTCAGAAATTTTTAGTAATTCTTACTACTTTGAACATAGGACAAGAATTATTCATTTGCTAATTCAAGAAGTAAAGCAAGAATATGTGGTGCTGAAATATTTTAATAGTGCTTAACTTACTAACACTAGATGGCAAGAGACATATTCTATTTAATATTAAGAAAGTACTATGTGAATTTACCAATATGTGTATCATCTTCAGATTTTGAGAGTGTTGAATGGATTATTATCCAGAGCTAGATAAATTTGAATTCCACAGAGCTGAAATCCTGGAAATTAGCTGCATGATGTATGAACTAAATAATAGTGTTCCTGACATAGGAAAAAGTGATGGAAATTAAACATGTAGTTATGCACACTGTGTCTGCACAATGTGCTGCATGCACTGCATGTGTTAGAATTTCTTCTCAGTTCTTTTTTTAATCTTTTATTCATACCATTGCAGGTGATGAAAAATTTATGCCTTGAGTCTGGCATTGAAATTAAATGCAAAATGAAAACAGAAGCAGTTTATACTGACAGCTTAAATGTCTTTATCTAGCATACGGTCGCACTATAAAAATCACTGTGTGACTTTTAAAATCTCCCATGTGCAAAAATGCAAACATTGCACAATAAAGGATAAAGTTAGGACTCTCTGTATATTAACAGAAAAGTTTTCATTCATTATTATTATTTTTCCCTACTAAGTTTTCAGATTTATTCCAGAATATCAGATGAATGTGAATACAGTTCCCCACACAGCCCAGCTCCTGACACTCTTACATGACGTAGAGAAAACAACCAGGTTTTGCATTACCTTTCATGAATTTCTATACTTGCCATATCAGGAATTCAATTAAAGGAATATATCTTGTACTTTCCTATTGCAAGACTAAAATATTAATTATTCAGATGAATCAGTTCCTGAATTGTGATGGTCATAGTGTAACTGCAACTATAAGAGCAGGATTGCTAAGAATTATACATATATCTTTAAAGTCACCGTCCATATAACGTGCCTTAGAAAAAAATAAAGTAGTTCTTTTAAAAGCAGTTTTTATTGTAGCAACTTTAGCAATAAATTACTAAAATTAAAATGCTATTTCATTTTGAGTCATTCAATCACTTCTTGAGGTGTATACCTGCAATGATTTTTCTTGTTGGTTTTTTTTTCTTCTTGTTTCAATTGTCTATGTAATGTCAGGTCACGAATTATAATTTTAAAAGTAGAGTTAATATAAGAAAAATAATTGCTGTAAACTTTTGTGAGTAGTGCATAATTATGCATCATTAGATCACTGTTCTAAGAAAAATACTTATTTTTTAAATGTTTCAATAACTGAAATGTGGAGTGTACTGTGCAGTTGTAGCCACAGAGAGTACTTACGGCAAATTACCACTTATATTTTCATATGTAGAAGCCTGTTCTCCTGTGCTTGTCAGTTTTACATCCAGTTTCTTATTGGTGACTTTTTACAATGCCTTATATAAATGTTAGTATGTGTAATTACACAGATAATTCTGTACAATATTAATTGTGCTAGGAGTGTATTGAAAGTCTTTTTAATTCAGTAATTCATTTGCATTTTAATGATTCTAACAGAATAAGGTTACAGAGTAAAATTGAAACTTCTTGTTGACTGCTACTGCAGCGTACAAAGAGTTGAAGATCTTATTTTGTGCTCTTAAATATGTCATTAGAAAAATTCACAATTAAAAACAGTGAAACACACATTTGTGAGTTCCCAAAATCAGCTGCAATATATCTTACAGTCCATTGTATAGAAAAAGGGTATTTTAAATATTTTGGGCTTTGATATCTGTGGCATTTCATCACTGATTTCCGTATATTCACTACAAGGATTCAGCACTTGAGCAGATAATTCTGATAGAGATAGTGGACTGAATATATCAAATGCACTTGAGGAAAGAGGCTGAAATACCTTTCAATTGGAGGGAGGAATGTGACAAATACTTTTTCATTTTTTTAATCAGATCTTTTAAAAACATAAGATACAGTCTAGGGGGTTTTATACTGCAGGAGTCAATGTGCCAGCTTTCACAAATACAGGGAATAACATATTCTGTTGATCTGTATCAATAGATTTAAAGCTAGTTGTAGAAAATTCCTTTCCTTTTCTTTTATCATATACAGATTTAATATCAGCATGAATAAATCCAAATTGTTTGCTTCTTTTTTCCTAATTCTTGAAGCAATGTAAAAGCCTGGAGAGGTTTGAAGTGACAGCATTACAAGCAGTCTTTTGCATACATGGCCTTCAGGGATGAGTGGCTACCTTGCATCTAATAAATAAGAAAGTGAATTCATTGAATAATGAATTAAGTGGCATAAGATGTGATAACAAGGAGCAAATATAACTTCATATGAATGGTATTTGCTTTGTGGGGGTTTATCTGAGAGGGCTGTTGCTTCACCAAGGGATATTGAGAAAAAGGTTCATTCACAGAACTAAAATGATCTAGCAATTTTTTCATTTGCTGAGCTCCTTTGTGTGCCTCTATCAAACCCACTGTCACCACCAGGGGGATAACTGGGATAGTTTTAGGCCACTGAATTTTGTTTACAATAGAAATTCTTAGTCAGTTTTAGATGGGTCACCCAACAGTTAAATAGAGATGTCTAATTGGTTTATCTATATTAGGGTCAACAGCTGATTACAGAATAATAGCTTGCAATGCCCCATTTGCACAGTCCTGAACCAAATTAAATTATTAATCTACTCTTTGCTTCAATGTAGCTTCACAGGGATCCCTAACCTGCCATACTGAATAAAGCAGAACTACTGCTTTACATTTTCATTATTATGAGTTATGTTTTAAATTGCAAATACATTCCCATTTAGTTCACACACAGTATCATATTCAATACCTTGAATTTCATCAGGCATTTTGTGTTTATGTTTATTTTGTTAATTCCAGCTATTAAATGGACCTGGGAATTCATAGGCATACACTTAGTAAAAATGAACTATTCAAACAGTCATAATATGAGTGTTCAAAAGAACTGAAGGGAAAATAATGGTTTTCTTCAATTGGCATTTTTTTAAGTTGAGAAGGGTTTTATGTATGGAAACTATCTACGAGTTAATTCACAATTAAACACATGTATCTTTGTAGTGCCTGTAAGGAAATGGGTCTTTCACTTGTTCTGCAGTTCTGTGCTTATTTCAATTTTTTATTATTTAATTAGTCAAAGCTGATGTGCATCATATGTCAGAGTACACTTAAGCAGATTATTACTGTATAAAGACAACAGTGTGTTCTCAAATAAAAGTTGCATTTTTTCTTTTAACAGTTACACTTCATAATTCACATAGAGCAACACCTGAGATGAATCAGATTCTACATTATGGTTTAATCTAGCCTGATGAGGAAGATTATAACTTGAATTACACTTAGTGAAATAATGGCTGGAACTATCCAGTTAAATGCTTTTTCATTATTTTTAAATTAAGTTTTTAAGGATTCCTCATGCCAGTACCCAGCAGATTAAGTGGTCTTGACACAAGATCCTGTAGCTTTTTTAATATACATAGATAAATAGATTAGATTAGATAGATAGATAGACAGACAGATAGATTTGCACTGGCTTTAGGAATAGAGAAACAGGTCTTGTTTTCAATTTCAATAGAATCAGATTTCAGGCTTTTATGACACATTAAATAGAGCAGGCTACTAGTTGATCAGGAGACTTGGGAAAGAGGTAGCCTAAAGTGATTGTTGTCTAAATTGTACTTTGAAATTTGGGCAGCTATTCTAATGATTCTTCATAGTGGTTTACATTAATGTTGGGCCTAGCTCAGTTCCAATGATGTTACTGCAAGAGCAGGGTTAGTCCTGTTGTGCCTATGTGAGAATTATGTAGCCCTGAGGTGATGCACTGTACCTAAACTAGATACTAACAGCTGATTCCCATGCCGTGGATCTCCAACTGTAGAAGAACCTTTGATCACAAAATGGTTTCAGTGACACTTTCAAGTAAACCTGTTATTTAGCTCTTGGATAAGTTTTAAACCTGATCTTGATGAGGTTCACTTTGGTCTTGTTTTGTTCAGGAGGATATAGTCTTGGTTAGTTGGGGGCAAGGACTGAGTTTGTCAAGTCCGGAGAAGAACTATGACCAAGTTAAGTGAATGGTAGGAACTGTGCCAGATGAAGTGCAGAGTAAAGGAGGGGGAAAAATTGTAGTCTTTATATACTTCCCTCGATTCTTACTGTATTAACAATATTAATTTAGAGGAAGAATGGAAATTTCTGTTAAAAGTGAGGTTGCTGTCAAAAATAAATTAGGGTATGTAAAAAGAATAGGCTAGAGAATAATGCAGAAATATCATACAGAAGCTCTTTCCTTTTGAATGGTATTTCCCCTGATGAGTCAGGCTGATGAGAGTTCAAAAGGAGTGGTGCAAGGTTAGAAAGTTTATATTGTACCAGAAAACAGTGAAAATGTGTAGATCATTCATAGGGCTTCTGTTTTCCTGGTAGAGAAGAACATAAGGGAAAAAGAAAGATAACAAATTCTGAACAGGTATAAAATATACATTTAAACAACATAAAAATAGCCTGAAGGTATTTGCCACAGAAAGCTTTTCTGTTTTCTTCTCTCCAAAACTGCAAAGCTTTTGCTGTTTATGCAAATTATTGTATATATTTCATACATGTAATTTTGTTAATTTATCTTTTTACTCCCAAAGTAAGAATATTTTTGCATACCATCCATATTCTAAACCATTTTAAACTACTTTAAATAGTCACTGATAGCAGTATAGCCATAGCAGCAGAGTGTGATCAGGTTGTTGTCCTTGTTGAGGTTCTCCAATTGTTTTTTTTTATTTCTTGCTTAGGTCCAGAATTGTATAACTGGTTTTTTATATTTATACTTTGGCTATCTGTTTGAAATCTATTTCACCTATGACTATGTGACCTATCATCCTACTTCTTGAATTCAGAATAATCCTACCCTAGTTTATTGATAAATAGGTTTTAGCTGTTGTCTGCTAGCCTGGCCTTGTTAAGAACAAACTTAAGATAAGAAAAACAGTTGATCAATACTATGTAAATAAAGCAAATAATCATCTAGCTCTATTATACTTTAAAATTTTAATATATAAATACTCAAATGTAAAACTACTAAATTCAGCATGAGTGCCTTTTATCAGCCTATCAGCTATTGAGAAAAAAGTTCAGTTCTCACAGGGCAAAGTATTTTCAGTTTTTGTATATTTAAATGCCTGCTTAGTCTTTCTGATCTGCAATAGTCTTTATTTAGAAAATTTTTATCAACACTGAGAAATAAAACTGTTATTTTTTTAAAACAAGAAGGTTTTGAAGCATTTTCAAGCACAGTTTAGTATGGAATATTTCTGAGCTGATCTTTGCATGGCTTATGTTCCATTTTGAATTAAATGGAAAAGTTTCATTTGCTTTATTTTTTCAATTTTGCATCTCAATCTCCTGTACACTAACCCAAAGATTCACATTTTCCCATAAGAAATAATGAGAGATATGAGGCATTCAATAAATACACAGTCTCTCTAAGGTGTGTGAGCAGCTCAAATAAGCTTACATCATTGCTGAACTGGTGTAAGAGGAAACAGTTCCATTTACTCAAAATAATGAACAGAAATAGGATGGGGTGTTATTAGTTCTGTTCTTTGCTTTAAAAATGAGGAATTTCAGTGGAAAAAAAAATCCTGTGAAGGACTTAATTTTTGCTTAAACAACAGTTTCTACCAAGATATTTTTTTCACTAGAAACTGTCAAGTTCTATGTCAGATCTACTTGTTAATTATGGTTAAATATCAGTGTCTTTCATTTTGATCAATTATTGTAGTCTTTAAATTGCTGTTCATTCCAGTTATATTTTTCTAAGCAGCTTTTTGTGACATTTTGAGAAAAATATGGAGTGTTAGCCAAGTAGACAGATCTTGTACTACTGAACACCCATAGGTATGTTCTGAAAGCAAGTTACTCTAATTATGATGTTATCTCAGACACTTTGTTCCCAAAAAGTTAGTGCTTATTAGAAAGACTGGTATTTATTTCCTTTCTAGGCCAAGAAAACATCTCAAAATAAAACATTAAGCCAAAAGCATGAATAGGAGAAAGCAGCCTTCCTATTGAGTTTGACAAAGGTGTGGTTCCACTTGTAACTCTGACTCAGTGCAACCCACACTATTAACAGCCATGTTGGTGCCTGATGGAAAGAACCCAAAAATTCCAATACCCAGCAGAAAATTTTCTTTCTTCTTTCTTTAAGTAGATATTGTTATGGGTTGAAAGAGAAATTTTGCTTCCCTTGATACATTGACTTGCAGTAGAAATGCCATGATCAGTTGATCAGTTTTATTTTTCAAGAGCAATTTTCAGTTCTTGTATCTCACTATTACTGCAGTTAAGAATGTCGGTTTCTTAGCCAGGGTCTTGTTTTTATCATTTATAACAGGCTGTAGGTCTGGGAAAGGCTTCTTTAGACCACCCTTGGGATTTTCTTTCCATACAAGCTTTGAAGAGTGAGAGATGAGTATTTTTAGGATAGTAATTGGAATAAGCTGTGATCACAGAGGGAGTTCTGATCCTTGTCCTCTTTTTATGGATGATTCAGAATGGAAAGCACTTGTCAGAAGATTGGGCAGAACTGCACAGACTACATTAGCTAAAGCACCATTCAATTCATGAAAATTTATTTTTTATTTTTTTAACTTGTTGGGTTTTTTTCCCTAGAAAATGCAAACAATTACCTTGAAGTAACACATCACAATACTGTAAAATACAAAAAAAAAAAAAGTTGTCAAATGCCAACTAGTTGATAATCACTCTGCTTAGCATAATGCTTTAAATGAGACATATTCTAACATATTGAAACAAGCAAGTAACAGGACCAGGTATGATGGACAGCTTAGTAAATCCAACATTTTCTTAACCTGCTACATTTGTAATAAAATAGTAATAATATACACTTAACATCTTTCACTTTGGGAACTGTCAAAATTTTAGAAAAATTTTTAACATTAACATTACTGCTTTACCCATAATTAATTAAATTCTTTGGAGAGGCTAGCTCTTAACTAAGATTTCAAACCATGGGAAGATAGTGCAATTTGCCACAATTGCATTTTGTTTAGTTTTAGAAAATGGGATAATAAAAGTTAGTTTTAGAAAATGGGAAAATATTCTTTAGCAGCATCCTAAACTTTATAGTTCTGTGGGTAGGTTTGGGATTACCTCAGTTCCCTGTATTGTTTTGTCTTTCAGGCTCAGAAAATTCCTCTGAAACCTCATGATAAGTTGCACAAATGCTCTTTTTTATTTTTGCATAATCTTACTTAAACTGTCAAAATATGATTTTGCAATTCTATATAAAAAGCTTGATTACCTCAAATGCTCCTTGATAACATGCATACTAGATATTAATTTTGTAGGTAGTATGAAGTGTGCTTTAATTTACATTACATTTTGACACTCAATGCAAGAAGCCATTAAATGAGATGTGCTTTATTGAATGTTAATCTACCACCAACCACTCTGACATATATTTACCTTTGCGTATTTTCAATTTTCATGCTGGCATTGAGAATTGGTCAGGTCTCTCCATCCACAGGTTGGGTGCTAAGGCCAAATTTATTGACTGTCTCAAAGGAAAATCCATCAGCCTTGTTGTCCAGAAGTCTCTGCCACTGAAGAGACCTCTCAATTCTGCATTTACTGCTTCTATAGCAGAAGCACAATAGTGACAGACCTACATATAACCCTCACTTTTTCTTTAATTATTTTTTCTAGATTGCAGAATAAAAGCTAAAGAGGTGCAGCCATTTTGTTACTTCTCACATCTAGATAATGCCTTATGAGCAGCAATCTTCATATAATTAGGTATTAGAAATAAAAATTACTCCTTTTAGTCATCAGATATGTGCCTTCCTTTGCGGAAAAACAGTGAGATTAGAATTGAAAGATGTTTATCATAAGAAACAATCTTTGGAAGTCATAGGAGCCATGTCAACTAGTGAAATTTTCCCTAATGTTAAATGTAGTCTGGTGTTTCAATAGATTTATGTCAGAATTAGTCTCCTTATTTTCTCATACGACAGATATTAATGAAACTTGTGTGTTCTTTTTTTGCCAGAGATCCAGTGGACATTAAGTGAAAAAAATTAGACAATTTTCAAACATTCAGATAGACCTATTAGCCATAATTAATAACTTTTGGAACAAACAAATAAGCTGGATCTTAAAATCAAGACAAAAAAACTTGCATTAAAATGAACATTATTCTCTGACATTCAAAGTACAGAAGTGTTTCTACTGCAATTTTCTTTTCATTATGATGTTTGATTTCTATAACTAGTTTTTAAAACCTTTGACATGAAGCAACCAATTTCTTCTGTTTAAATTATTTTGTATCTTTTATAATAATAATAGTTGTTCTCACCAGTTAGAGGGGAAAAAATGATTTCTTAATTTGCTACAGAACAGAACACTTTTGTCAAATATTAAGTAGCAGGTAAGTTTATATTGTTTCCTTGTTGGAACTGAAAAGGTCTTTCTGAAAGATACCCTGAGATCTCTTTATGCTGTTTCACTTAGAACTGATCAAGAGAGCTACATCAGACATGAACCTGACACTAATTTTTTTTATACCCGCAGCATAATTTCACAAACGTTTTCAAAGATCACAATGAGCAAATCTCCAAAAAAAAGAACAAGGAATATTAGGCTATATATTATCTATCAATTCTAACAGTACAGTCTGAAAGTTATTAAAAGAACTGAGCAGATGTCTAGCAATGCTGAATTATACAGTCTGAATAACTTTTATAACTAGCAGTTCTAGTGCAATCTTTCCTTGACTGTTAAATGTCTGTCAGTAAATCCTAATGCTTAATATTAAGTTAGCAGAGCAAACTGTGTACTGTTCATGCTTAATAGAATTTTAAAAAAAAATTGGAAGATTAACATGTAACAGGTAAATGTCACTCCTTTACTGAAATTATGTGACATAATGGTTTTCATTGTATATTCAGTGACTATTCAGACAGATCAGCAGTGAGCCAAGCCTGTTGGGGAAATGATTGCAAAATACCCCTGCTAATTTCTGGGAGCATTTGGTTGTTTTTTGTTTGTTTGTTTCTATTGTGTCTGTGGTTTTATTTTATTTTTGTTTTCCTAGTTTGGAGGTTTTGTGTTTGGTTTTGCAAATATATTACCCTTATGATACTCTTGACCGTATTTTGACTTCTAAGGAATTACAATAATTGATGTAGAAATGTGTGGATATAAATCTTTTGGTCTGTCAAACTGTTTCATGGACAGTGCAAGTTTTGTCCCAATATTTTGTGAATAATCTGCTTTCTTAATGTTATTTTGTACATAGGGGGAAATGTTGGCAACTCCTAACGTGTTTAAAAGTCCAGAATGTAATACTTAGAGGTAGATGTCTACGTGAGAAGAAAATCGGGTAGCAGATAAGTTTCTAAAGTAAGTGTAAAATATGCGAAATACAAAAGCTTTTAATGCAGCGTATAGTAGAAAAGTTTGGCTTACATGGCCTTGATGTCTGCTGCCATGACTGCAAGGCTTCAAGCATGACTAACAATTAGCTAAAATAGTTTAGAACATTACTTCTATTTAGAAGAATACTTTTCTGATAGTATTACTGTGGTGGGAGGAGAAGGTTGAGAAGTCAAACAAACCAGAAACCTCTGATAGGAATCCCAGACACGACTCAGTGGGGGTCAAACCTTTGCTCCAAATTGGTTGCTGCATTACTAATATTTTGTCTTTAAAATACAAATGAAATCACATGAATCTGCATCCTTTTTCAAGAGTAATAGATGGACCTAAAGAGTTTGCCAAGCGAGATTTCAAACTTTAAAGCTTGGGAGGAAAATGGGAGGCGAGAATTTATAGAAGTTGAGTGTATTCCATAGGCCTGAGTTCAAAGATTTACTTGATCGCTTAGCAACTGATATGTACACTGGATCGAACTAACACAGGTAGCCACACTCAGAAGTTCATGTGTTCAAGTAATTATCTTCTAATGTATAAAATAACATTTTGTGTATATTCATATTTAAATATCAACTTGCACACAAAGCATTGGGCTATAAAGGCATCTGAGCAGTAAGTACAAAATCACTGTGACTATCACTGTTGATAATGTATTAGTAGGCAAAGTAGGCAGATTAATTTACTTAGAGTAAGCTAAGTGCATTTTTTGCTCGTAAAGGGAAATCACTTGCTCACTTAAGCCAGATATCTGACTTTTGACGGCAATTGTCACTGCCTGGATTTCCCTTTGACAGTTTGGCAACCCTGCACCTCTGTTATTGTATCCACTTATTTGTCTTGTTTTCAGCCAGATTAATCCATTCTGTTTTGACAAGAAGACTGATGGGTAATTGATAACTGTGATAGACACAAACAGAAGAGTTGGATGCTGAATAATTCAGTACTTTTCAGTATCAATAAGAGAACAGGCTGAAGAATTTGTGTCTCTATTTACACTTAACCTAAACTAAGTCAGCCCAGACATTTATGCTGCCAGTCTATCAGAAAACCAAACAGTGTACATTCCGTTTCCACCCGACAAAATGTTTTATAAGCTTGTAACAATATGTGTGAAGCTGCCAGAATAATAAATAGGTACAGCAGCCCATGCATGCTAATGTTAAGTTGTAAGCAGTTTTGTTGACAAGTGCTAATACTTCTTTCATACTATCATCAAAAGCAGCTACTACAACAGCCATTATTTGCTGATTTTCCAAGCAAGACATGATGGATTGTGACCTTAATATGGGTTAGCCAAGTTTTGAAAGTTAAACAACTTGCAATAAATCATAGAATTATTACAATGCAATTTAATTGGTTAAGGACTGTTTATTTCCTAAACAGGGTGAAAAATTTCTGTTTCGGCACTTCTAATTTGCAAAGTGCAATTTCATGCATTCATAAATGGCAGTTTAATATTCTGCTCTTTTGTCATGCAAAGTATGCAACACACAGGCAATCTATTAATTGGACAAAAATGCATTGCAAGCGTAAATTATCCTTCATATCATCACTTGTGAGCTTTTACATCTATTAAATGATTTAAATAGAATATACTTAAAGGTTTTACAACTTGCAGGTTAGTCATGAAATCTAAGTCAAGACTCAATATGGTTTTTATGACCTTTAATTTTAGCAAAGTGAAGTAATTAAGTAGTGGTAAATACAAAGAACAATCGAAGAAATATTCTTAAGAAATAGGTACACTGATTCTATTGATTAAAAAGTCACAGAAATTTTAATAGTTGTCTATATTATTACATTTCTTTTGTAAAAAGGGAGGGGTTGTGTCTGTCTCCTTTGTTTTCTTTCTCTAAACCAAAATACCATATAGTGTAAAATTAATTTATATACAGTGATTTTCACTAAGAAACAGAAATTGCAGTAGCTTTCTAAGATTTTGCAGGATTTGGAATTGTACTTACAACACTAACAGTCTTTTTGGTCATAATGGTCAAAATGCATGCTAAAATAGCGTACCTTTACAAACTTGAGAACCTTATTGTAACACTGCTGAAACAGCTATAAAGGAATGGTGTTGCAGAAGTCACTAATAATAAAGTCTGTTGATGCTTTAATTTTGTTTAAATATAAAATTAAAATTACAGTAGATACCTCCTCAGAGATACACATTATTTTTAAGAGAGAAACTAAAGGTGTAAATTTACTGGCTACCTATTTTATTTGAGAAATTAAAATATAAATTCAGCAAAATAGGCAGTATCTCTAGAACTATCTGTTTTGGAATTAATCTGTTGTGGTAAGCAAAAGTGGAACATGGATTACGACAAGAAAAAGCAAGAAATTTTTGGACACAACACTTTACTGAATATAACTGTCTTCAATAATTTATTGCTAGCCTGAAATTCAAGTGGGAAAATACTTTATTTATTCCCTATTTATATATCTTATAAAATTATAACACTTTTTAGTTGTGCAGTAACTTTCTTTTAAAAGAAGAAAGCCAAACTATCTGAGAAAACAATCTTAACCTTTCAGAGATGATAGTGATTCCATTATCTCCCACACCCACCACCTGGAACTGGAATCTGGAATATGTCGGCTAATTAGCATAGAAGAAATTTAAAGTGCATTGTACGTACTTGAGAAGGAATGTTGCTAACATAGAAAGATGTGCCTTCTGTTTGGCACAGTACTTAATAAGGCACGAATGAGTTAAATATAGACTTGTGGCAAGTGAAAAAATAAGTAATGCCAAATAGCAGACTATATGTTTAGCATAATCCAACAATAATAGATGAAGCACTCAGAGAGCTCACAGACTTGTGAGATAATTCAGGTTGGAAGAAAGTAGATGTTAACATGGCGTCAGACTAGGGCTTCATCCAGTCTGTTCTAGAAAACCCTTCTGAATGGAGACTGCAGAGCCTCTCTACTTCCAGTGACCAGACCATAGCATTACCAGTTGCTGTGAAAACAGAAGGGTATCCTGGTTTTGACTTGGATTTGTGTTTCTTCCAGACTGAGTACATACAATCTAACTACTGCTGTAGAAATTGCAGTAATACAAGGATTTCAGATGTTACTACAAGTCATAGTCCATCAATTTAGCAACACAGTGAAAATACAGTACTCAGATTTTATTGATTCCTATTCATCTTTCAAAATCAAGGAAAGCTTTCTCTTAGGATTATGATCAGACAAAGTCTCAAATAGATAAGAGATCACCATTCATCCACCCACATGGAACTGAGCTCTTGTTATCCTTCATCTGTTGGGAATTTTTTCTGCTTTAAATACAGAATTTCAGAGAGAACTGTCTACATTCTACTTTATTGTATGGACAAAACTGATAATTGGATCAATTAATCTTTGGATCCATCAGGTGAGCACTTGCATTACTAAACATTAAGTATTATGATAATTCATGCTGCAACATTCCTTAACTGTATTGCCTGTGATTTTTCCTATAATGCAGTGCAAGATACTTACCAAACCCTACAGATGTTCTTGGAGGTGTTACTGGTCTCCTAAATGAAGGCAGCAGTCCTGGATGTGCATTAGGATGACACACAGGCAGATGTGTTTGGCTCCATGTTTCCTTCACCTTTGTGGCTAAGTGACAGGGGGAAGAAATGGGGAGTAAATCCACAGCTTCTGGATTCGTTCAGCTAACCAATGACAAGCAACAAATCAGGACTAGTGGGATTATCCATGCCAATGGAATACGAGGTAGATGAAGACCATTTTGCTGAAGTGTGTGAACGGATTTTCTGGGAGCTGCTGTGTTGTGAAGTCAGTGTGGGATTTCCTTATTCGTCAGTTTTTCTAGTGAAAGCATACTACTCCAACTGCTAGCAGCCAATAGCTAATTGATTTGGTAGATTTAAATTTAAATCTAGCCATGATATGTGTTATGGTTGCTTGTAAAGTTTGGACATGTCATCTAGGATTGTTGTAGCAAATATGAAGTGGTGGTCATTTGAGCAGGACTGAAATTTTATACACAACAAAATAATCTTAAATTATTATGAAAGGACATCCTAGAAAATGTTGAGTGATGTATCTGCCTGTGTCATATTCCATTACATTGTTGAGAGGAAGGGGTTAGAAGCAGAACAGTGATGAGGAGGATAGTAAATTTGCTCAAGTGACCTTGCAGCTGGGAATGCTAGTAATACCAGGATGGGAAAACTCCATTTATTATGCCAAGTGTTGTTCATTCTCTGACTTTTTTGAGAAGTAGAATTCCTGTGTAGAGATGACACACTCTCAAAGATGTGCTTGAGCCTCCTGCTGGGAGAAAGAGAGAGATCAAAAGTTCAGAGATCATAAAAGCACAGCCTTGTGATAACTGCGCATGTGTGAAGCCCTTTGGTATATTGGGGCAGGCAGCAGGCCTCTCTGCTGCTCACTAGGATGAATTAAGCCTAACGGAGCCTGTGTCCCCATGTGCCTCTGCTGCCCAGTGTTGTCAGCAAGGTAATAAAATAAATCTAGGTAACATGCTGCCCAGAGAAACAGTGACAACACCATCCATGAAAGAAGGGTTATGGATGTGGCACTTGGGGACATGGTTTAGTGGTGAACATGGTGGACCTGGGTTGATGGTTGGACTTGATGATTTTAGAGATTTTTTTCCAACCTTAGTGATTCCATAATTCAATTTCATCAGTATGTATTTGTCTTTTTTCTAATGACTATCTAAGCCTTAAAAAACATTTTTGGAAAGATGTTTTCAGGTAGCTGAAAATAACGATTAGTGTTTCTAACTGCGTATATGAAAGTGTAAGAAACAAGGTGTGATAGCAAAAAAAGACTGGTTGAGAAATCGTCTACGTTGTCTTCCTGACTACCATTGACTACCAAACCTTTACATCAGTGCTCTTGACAATTAGCAGGGCTGAAAGCACTCTTACAACGTTTATTTACTGTGGATAATACTGATAACATATAACGACTCATTGCAGGCTGGAACATGTGATTCTACTGACATTTCTTTCACTAAGGAGACCACCACCGGAGGCTGTGCTACTTCCCAAATGGTGCTTCTGCTGCTGTTGTGTTGGTGCAATTCATGTCAGTGCTGTCAGACAAAGAGGCAAGATAACAATTCAAACACAAAACAGAAAACTGAATAAGCTGCAGAAAAAATAAGGGATTTTCTTTATCACTGATAGACTTCGTATCCTAAACAATGAGAGACATTATAATACAGCATATGCTGTTAAATAGACAATTTCTCCATGTAAAAGATGTATGAGCTCCTCTATAAGCTTCTCTGTCCTTGAGTCTAGATTGCTTTATTCTGGAAATTAAATATATTGACTTTATCAGTTTGGTGATTTTTTAGTTCCTGGCAGCCTTCATCAGGGATAGAAAGGAACCAATACATAGATTTTTTTCTGGTTTGTGTTTCTTAGGGATTTTCAATGGATTTTCCTTTTTCTGCAATGGGATTTGAATGTGATTTTGAAAGAAACCCTTGTAATAGGTAGAAAACTTCATCAGAGGCCAGTGTAAGGCAAAAGATCCCTAGACATATGTGCTACAGTGGGATGAAAAGATTTCAGGACTGGACAAAGATTGGTTAAGACAGAATTTTGGGTGGACCAGTGGGAGTAAAGGGCAAAGGAGGCCTTGTTAAATAGAAATTCTACTTTAGCCAGGTGCCATGATGGGTACTGGAAAATAACCAGCTGTTTTATACCTGGGTTTTGTTAGTCCACTAGTCAAAATGATTGCTAGGCTCCAACAGTACAGAACATAACCAGGTGATTGGTTGCAGAGCTTTCTTTCCAGGCAGGATCTAATAAGGTCTGACAGCAAAAGTTCTGGGAGTTTTGGTCTTGCTGCCTTGTGCTTGATGTCTTGTCTGGCATTGCCTTTTTATTTTGATTCAGCAGTAATAGAGGTAATTTACTTCATTTTATTATCATAGTATTGTAAGAGACTTAATGATCACAGTTGCCTCAAACACTGTCAAAGGCCACAGAAGGAATTTGCCGTAAGACACAGCAGGAACTTGAGATAAGCACAGCAGAGATGAACTTGCAACTGGAAGGTGCTAATTTCAGGCCTAGCAGAGATGAGATCTGGTTAGAACATCCCAGGTAACGCATCCAGGCAAAAATTCTCGCTGTGGCAAATTGTGGGAAAGGAAGCAAGTGCTTATATACATATCACCACGAGTTACAAGAACAGCATCTACAGGGCCAGATTTGAAGGCAGGTCCGTGCATCATTTCCATGTGCATCATTACAAAGAAATACTTCCAAGATAGGATATGGGACTTACAAACCCTGATTTTTATCTATAATTTTGAGTAAAACGTTATATTGATACTACCATGGTAATTTCTGAAGGCAGCTTGCTGTACATTTTGCTGTTACTATTTCTGCATAGGTTCTGGAATGGACCAAGAAATAACTTTTTGGGTCACATTGAAGTTTAAAACAGTTGTGCTAGAGTGTATTCATTTGGTGTCTCCAAATGAAATTATCTGTGTTTTTGCCACAAAAGAGCAAAAATTTCTGTTTCCAACAAAAGAGATACAGTGAATTCTGTTCTATAGCAGATTCTTGTAGGACTTAGTGATATTTTCATATGCTAGATAACTCAGATAGATGTTTAAAAAATGTAGCATCACACATTTATTTGAATTCTGGGACAAGAGATTGACTGTTTTTCTTGAAAATGTGTAGAACTGCCATATCATTGTGTTTTATTGTGCAGCCATTAATAAAGATGGAGCCCTGTGGAACCCCACTGGTGACAGGTCACCAGTCTGACGTCACCCCTTTCACTATAACTCTTTGTTGGGTTATGACCCATGAGCCAGTTGCTCACCCATCCCATGATGTGTTTATCCAGCTGTGTGCTGGACATTTTGTCCAGAAGGATACTATGAGAGACAGTATTGAAAGCTTTACTGAAATCCAAAAAGATTACACCAACTGGCTTCCCTTAATCAACTGGGTGAGTTACCTTGTCATAAAAGGAAATCAGGTTTGATAATCAGGACTTTCCTGTCATTAAGCTGTGCTGGCTGTGACCACTGATTGTGTTGTCCTTCAGGTGTTTTTCAGTACCTTGGAGAATAATCTTCTGCATAACTTTGCCAGGCACTGAAGTGAGACTGACAGGCCTGTAGTTTCTGGGGTCCTTCTTCTTGCTCTTCTTGAAAATCGGGACAATGTTCACCAGCTTCCAGTGAGCTGGGACCTCTCCAGATTCCCAAAATCTCTCAAAAATCATCAAGAGAGGTTTTGCAATGACATCAGCCAGCTCTTTGAGGATTCTTGGATGAATCCCATCGGACCTCATAGATTTGTAGGGATCGAACTGGAGCAGCAGATCCACACAATGTCAGGGTCAACTGGGAGTTGATCATTCTCACTGTCATGGTCCTCCAGTTCAGGGCACTGAGACCCCCTTGGTCCATCATCTGTGTTGAAGACAGAGGCAGAGAATGCATTAAACACCTTTGACTTGTCCCTGTCCTTGTTTGTGAGATGACTGTCCTCATCCTGTAATGGCAGGTGTTATTTTTACACTGCCTATTGCCACTAATGTGTTTGAAAAACCTCTTGTTATTGCCCCTCACAGTTCTGGCCAGCTTCAATTCCAGCTGAGCTTTGGCCACATGAATTTTCTCCAAACAGTGGCAGCAGCATCTCTTTATTCTTCCCATGTCACCTGACGTTGTTTCCGCTGGGCATACACCTTCCTTTTTTGCCTGATTTCCAAGGGAAGATTCCTGTTCAGCCAAGCTGGCCTTCTGCTTCGGCTGCTTGATATTTCACATTCTGGAATTGCTGCTCCTGTGTCCTTAGGAGGTGATGTTTAAAAAAATGCACTGATGGATCCAGCACCTGCAAAAATATTTTGCCAAAGCACTTTACTCACTAGTACCTTGAGTAGCCTGAAGTCTGCTTTTGTTATGTCCAGAGTTGAGGTTTTGCTGCCACTTTTTGTTCTTTCAACAGAGATTTAAAACCCAATCACCTCGTGGTCACTGTGGTGAAGACGGCTGCTGATCTCCACATCACTTATGAAATGATTTCTTTAGACAAGCAGTAGATCAAGGAGGGCATCTTTCTGAGTCAGCTCCCTTAGGATCTGTTCCATAAAGTTGTCATCCAGGTTTCTTAGGGATCTTCTGGCTTGGGTTTTACCAGCTGTGTGATGCTCCCAGTTAATTTCTGTCAAGTCAAACTCCCCCATAAGGACAAGGGCAGTTAACTTGGAAGTGTCCCTTAGTTTTTCAAAGAAGAACTCATCAGTGTCATCCTCCCAGCCAGGAGAACTCATCAGTGTCATCCTTCCAGCCAGGAGGTCTATAGTAGACATGATGACATCCTCATTATTTGTTTGTTCCTTGATTCTTATCTAGAGGCTCTTAACTGGGCCAGCTGTGAGCTCCATACATTCTAACCCTTCCATTACATACAGTACCACCTCCTCAGCCTCTTCTGCTCTGTCTATGCCTCCTGAAGAGCCCAGAACCATCCAGCTGGGCACTCCAGACACAGGATTCATCCCACCAGGTTTTACACAAACCTGTGATGTCCAATCTGGTCATGCAGTTTACATTGTTTTGCAATACACAGTTCAAAAGTAATTTGCAGGAATGTAGCATGCAATTTGTTTTCAAAGCAAGGTTACTATTACTAAATCAGTGCTTAATTTTATCTCTTGATATATATTTTTATATCTTGAAATATATCTTTATACATACATATATATGTATAAAGATATATATATATATATATATATATACACAAATCCTTCTAAATTTAGAGATGATTATGCACTGCAGTACAATAAAATTCAGCTGATCACTTAATTAGTAAAACCTGCAGGACAGAACTCCTGAAACTCTTGGCTAGTTTTAATCAAATTTATCTGGTGGACTTATCCATGAAAAACAGGAGTATTCATATCATACCTCAAGCAAAGAAGAAAAGCAGCATTCACCAACTGGGGCAGCCAAATGAAGGAATAATTTCAATGTGTTCACCAATTAATTCTTAAAGGTATTCAAAAGAGAATCCTCATGGAGTGAATAGCTATTCACATTTTCCAGTAGCACTTCAAAATACAAATAGAGAATCATAGAATTGTAGAATAGTCTATGTTAGAAGGGACCTTAAAAACTATCTAATTTCAGCCCCCTGCCATAGGCAGGGACACCTTTCACGAGACCAGGTTGCTCAGAGCCCCATCCAACCTGACTTTGAACAGTTCTAAGGATGAAGCATCTACAAGTTCTCTGAGCATAGTGTTCCAGCACCTCAACACCATCACAGTAAAGAATTTCTTCGTATTATTTAATCTAAACCTGTTCTCTTTCCATTTGAAGCTATTACTGCTTGTCCTTTCACTGTAGGCCTTGGTAAAATGTCTCTCTCCATCATTCTTATGAGCTCCCTTTATGTATTTCAGGGCTTCAGTGACATCTCTCTGCAGTCTGAGTCATGTAAGGTGGCTATATTACATCAAATTAAGTTTACATCAAGTAAACTTACATGAGTAAGCAAAGCTGCAGTTAAATGACTGTAGGAAGGTCAGAGTTCTTGCAGTGCTTTTTAGGATATTCCTTTTCACTATTGGAGCCATCTTATGCACAGAAAAACCCTCTAGCCTGGTCACTACCAGACACAGGACCACATATGGGTGGAATTTGTGTGCCTATGCAGCAGCAAATAATTTTGTCTATAAATTTGGTATTCTCAGAGTCCTTACTTCTATACAAAGATTTTAATGCTATTTTAAGAAGGCAAAAGAGACACTCTCTTATTGCAAAAATTTGCATTGAGGAATATTTTATTTATAATATGCATTTTAAAAGTGCCATGGCAAGAAGTGGCTTTGATTTTGAAGAAGAATCATTTTGAATAATTAACCATGAATTACTCTACTTAGAAGAAAATAATTATAGGTTGGACATAGCTGCTTCAAATGAGATACATGGAGTTAGTGACTATTGAAAAAACAAGGCCACCTGCTAGAAGCTGAAATAAATCTAAAAAAGAACTTTCTCTTACAGTCAGGATTTAACTGTGGTATTTTAAAATGTCTCCAATTTCAAACATGCAAATTTCTTCTTGACAGAATTATTAGTAGCACTATATTGTTGAATTACAAATCCTCAGTGTAATAATTAAAGAAGGTAGCTTTTTCCTTTAAAAGAGACTTGTGATTAAGTCTTGTCTTAATATCTGAGCTTTTGCTCTGAACTATTGAGAACACTATGCATACCTTTTCAAATCATGACAAGACTGATCTTGCTTAAAGCCAAGGTATTTTTTACAAGTAAATGTTTTATGTTATTATTTCAAACATATGTTTTTATTACATGTACAGAGATGTATACATAAGCAACATGGTTGTCTTCAGCTTTGGGTGTAAGGGATTTGGCATTCATGCACCATTAAATTTCATTAAACGGAAAAGAATAATTTAACAGTTTGTTTTAAAAAATCATATTTAGGAAAATACAAATAGGCTGAATAGCCTAAGATTGTGTACTGTTTTTCAAGGACTCCTATTTATTTGAAAATCACCTGAATACTTCAAGAAGAAATCCTTGTAGGTTATTTTTTAACTACTTACAATTTAGGTTTTTGTTGCATAAACACATGGGTACACCACTCATAACTTGAAATTTTCAACAAAAGACTTAAATGTTACAGTGAATTGATGATTTTTGGTGCCTCTATAATGCCGTTCTCAAGGTCGTTATTGCATGCCTATATAACCTGCTGCACTTCCTTTGCAATGAGTTTTACTGACATATATTCGTCATGTGATATTGCTCATGCACACTACTAGCCTGTAATGTGTTGCTGAAGTCCAGTTATGGGAACAAAAGTTCTCATGAGTGTTTATTCTTGTTATAACTGTCATGCCAGTTCTTCAAAACCCACTGATACTTTGTTTTGTTCCTGGAACAAGTAAGTCAGTTTTTTTCCTTTCATTTTTTTCCCTTAACTAGTGTGCCTTACAAAAAGATAGTAGTGACTTGTACCCAAAGGCAGGTGAATGAAACTTGTGGCATGTATTGTCAGACACAAAGAAATAGCAGAATTTGCTTTTAAAGAAACTCAGACAATGGCCTTCCTCTAAAGCTTAAAGCCTAAATTATTCCTTAGTGGGGATGCATAATGTTTTTTGTGATGAAAATGTGAAGTATTTATCATTAACTGAAACAATTGCAATAAGATTATCATATGTACCTCTTCAATAATGGCTATCTAATTTTTGACTTATCTTTTTGTAGCATGAGTCAGAGTAGTACAAAGCCAGCCAGAGACTTGTCAAGTGTTTAAACTTATGAACACAGTATCTGAGCATTAGTTGCTCACTCCAGAGCTAATGTGTGTTATCTTAATGCAAAATGTGAGAGTGCTTCCATCTTTGTGTTTAGACTGCTGCCATTTTGGCCTATCATTTGAAGGTGAATAATACTTTCTCTTGATTTTTTTTGGTGTTAGCTTCCAGATTATTCTAAAAGGCTTGACTTTGAGCCTGTGAGAAAATGATGTGGAGCATCTAACTACAGAAAGCAGACCTTCTAGAACATAATTTAGAATTTCTAAGTTCTGCAGTAATTTCTGAACATACAGGGTATTGGATTGTTTTCATTTTGAATTATTTAAAATATATCCAATTTTACTGTAGCAACTTCCTTCTGCAAAAGTATTTAGCCATGCTTTATCAATTTTCCCCTCTTTGCTGTAATAAAAAACATTCTTTATAATGTGGATATTAATCTGTTGTCTTTCAGCTCAATGTTTTAGAACCTTCATTTTTTTGATCTGGAAGCCTATAAATTATAAGCAACTTTAAACAAATCAAAAATAGTATGAAGGAGTAAAGTAAAACTATGGATAATTGGAAGAATAATTTCTTTTATGAACAATACAACTAGATCTCTATGGGTAAGGTCTTCCAACTTTCCAGAATGAATAAGTCTGTCTATTGTCATTGTTTAGAAATCTAACTTTCAAACAGAAGGAGGAAAAAAGTCTTGCAGAATTTAATTGCTGAAATGTGTTTATAAAAAGAAGGCAATGAAAAAATGAGGTATTTAATTATGATTTTAAATGATTTAAATTCCAGTGCACCTGTTTAATCAAAAGAAAATAATGTATGCACAGTAAGGTCCTTCTATTATGTTACTAATGACAATAGCAGGTATTAAGAAAGTGTAACAGGAAGAGAATATCTAACATTTTGGTTTGTTACATCAAGAGACAGAAGAATTGTTGTATTGAATAATTTTTACAAAATTCTGCTATATGAAGCCATAAAATTTCAATTCAGCTTCATCTGATTACCATCTAAAGTTAAATGCTCACCCAAATATATAATTGGATATTTGATATAATCCTCGTAAGCTCATAAGAAAAATGTATTATCCTCAGATACATACATCTCTACAGAGCTGATACCCTGACACATGAGCATTTTCTGCTTACCGTGTGGGAGAGCTGTAATTACAGGATTCAGTGCTTTCTCCTCCTTTTCATATAATTACACCTTCAGTCTGTGAAGAACATGGGTTGTGCTGGACTGTGATTATACAATGAACAGAGCTTCTATATGTGAATAACCTCTGCTTGTTTGCTACGGAGGCTGGAATGTGCGAAGGGGCAGGCTGCTGCAGAAAGACGTGGTATCCTAGCACTTGAATGGTGTGCTGAATTCTTCCACTCTTGCCTCTTGGACAGAGTTTGTTCAGGGTGCAGATCAGGCTACCAGAAGCAGAGACTATGACGTGTTACTTGGAGCAGACATGAGCATTCATGTGTGAGCATTCATCAGTAGATTAAATCACTGGGACATGTTCTTTCAGAAAGAAAACCACTGTGTGATGCCAAGTACTCTGCAATAGTGTGTTAAAGGTGTCTCAAACTAGAATGTCAAATTTGGTTTTAATCACAGTTTGGTGATTAAATAGGGTAGTGCCTATTCCTCTCAAATTATGTTGGCTAAGTATTTTCTAAAATGTTTTAAGCATTTTAAAGCATTTTAAATATTGTTTCAAATATTTTTAACATACTGTCTTAGTGTTTGTGAAGCAACTGGGCAATGATGTCTGCAAGAGAAAAGCATGAGAGAAAATGCATAATAATTATAATAATACAAATTTTAAAGTGTGTCGTAAGTTAGATATAAGGTCATTCACTGAATGCTTAATAGAAAATACTGTATTGAAAGACGAGATTTGTCTCTGTTCTGTGCCTCAAAAAGATGGAAGTAAGTAGAAAAATGGTATATGAAACTTAATAAGTAAAATTAATGGTCTGCATTAATTCTAGTATTATCAAACTTTTTTACATACCTGGCTTTGAAACTTTTAAGAAAGTTTTTGTATCTGTGAAAGAATTTTTATATGTGTTTTTATGCTGTGGCATTATCATAGTAGATGAGGAGGAAAAGCACTTGTAAATGAGTTAGTGTTTTGTAGGATGAACTGAAACCAGGACACTGAATATTCTGGACAGCCAGTTCAGAGAGTGTTTGTAAAAATAGAAAAATGATTTAATTTCTGTTTAATATAACTTTTGTCTAGGTGTTTCTTCCTCACTGCATACTTTGCTTTCAACAATTTCAGATTACTGAAATTGTTGATATGTGCCTGAAAATACCTATCTGTGTAATATCTGTCGTATTCTTTAGTATAATTTCTGGCTCAGTTTTTGTCTCCAATTATGCAACAGACTAAGTATCTGTACAGTCTTAACAGATATGCAAAATAATGACCTTCTGTGTTACGGTTTTATATATAATTTCCTAATTTAATTCTCTTACAATCCCAACCACAGTTGAGTGTTGCAGTCCTCTGGGTGTGGCTTGCGACCGGCCCATTCCCACCGGGCCGGGGCCGGGGGGTGGCGGTTCCTTTCCCCGCCCCTGCGCGGTGTTGGTCCTTTCCCCGCCCCCGCGCGGCAGCTGGGATGGCACAGCCCGGCTGGCAGGGGGTGTCCCTGCCCAGGGGAACAGATCATTGGTTCCCAGGCCGGGTGCAGACAGCCGACTGATTGGCCGACGCCTCTGTCAATCATTGNCCTGGTGATAAGCGGAAAGAACCCTTTCTCGTTCTCTTTATTTCCCTGCATAAACTAAACCGCTGTGCGTGAGCTAAGCCAAGATTCTGCGGGAGTTCTGATGCTCGGCTCGTCTCTAATTGGGGACTAGATAAGGCTGGAGTCGCGTTATTTAGGCGAACGGGACCGACGCAAAAGACTCAGAGTTACTCGCGCTTTCTACCCGCGGTAGTTGAGTCTATTGAGATTTAAATAAATAATTCACTTTAGTTTCTTTTGTCTTCTTATTGTTAAGTCTTTAGTCTGCACATGTTCAGCTTTTCCTGCAAAGTGTGAGAGTCTCATCCCTCCAAGGAACACAGTTCCATGAGTAATTCATGCTTTGTCTGCTGTGATAGTGTCTTGCTTCCAGCTAGAACAGGGTTAATTTTTGCAGTAGCCAGGAGTGGCATGGCCAGGACCCTGTGATTATTTTACACCACTTCACATCATGTGCAGGGGGCAGCAGGGAAGGGAGCCCTTCCAGTCAGGTAGCATAGTCCAGAAAGGGGTCAGATGGTGCTGGTTTGGTGTGGTGAGTACTCGCCTGTGAATCGTTCATCTTGTGCACTCTGTTATTGATATGGCTGTTGTCACTGTTCATTTTCTTATTTCATTGCTGTTTCCAGGTAACCATTCCTATCTCAACTTGTAATTTTTATCAATTTTCCTCTTCATCCCACTTCAGGGGAAGGAGGAAAAGGATAGGGGAGTGACTGAATGGGGCTTGGTTTGAAGCGATTTGGCGGAAACAATAAATGGGGGAATACCATTCCTAAACCACATAGTTTTAAGTTGGTACCCAATGGGGCTCAAAGGGTTGAGATAAAAACAAATCTGCCTGGAGTGGGTTGGAAACAAATTTGATCTAAGCATTTGTTTTATTAGGTCCAGAGTCACTGGTCACAATGTTGCTGTGCCTGTGAGTGTGGTACCTAACCCTATATATACTTCTGTATATGCACTGTTTGTCCATCATGGTGTTCTTTTTCAGTGGGATCAGGATTGTCTTATTGATGTACTGTGTGATATCAATTTATGACGTGATAAGTTATGAGATACCTGAAGAGATTTCAGCTGCTAGTTGGGTGAGCCCCTACTGATCTGGCTGCTCCAATGCTAAGATATCATGGCCCATATGTGAAACTAGATGGTAGTGAAGCCAAGCAACTGGGATCCTATCCTAGGGTGTGAGCACTGACAAGGGAATTGGGAGAAACTCTCAGCCTCTGGAGGTGACTTCTGTCAGGAGTGAGAAGGGTATTTTCCTAAGGATGATCTAAGAGTGTGACTAAGCCGGTGGGACACCATGGAGAAAATTATCCAGGATCTGAGAGAATTCCTGTGCTGGAGGTGATCTATAGGGATTCAAATAACGAGCAGTCCCCTACAGATGCAGATGAGATCCAGAGTACACAATCCATGTGACTTAAATTTGTACAGAGTGCACTGTCATTGTACACTAGTTCATTGCTATTCCAGAGGGCAAACTCTGGGAGTGCCAACTCTGGCAGTATGAAGTCCGTCTCTTCTCCTCCCTACCAATTTGTGCCTTGGCTGTGGAAGGACGGTCTAAGACTTTGAACAGATTCAAAAGACTCAAGGAAGTTAGAGAGTAAATGTCCCATGTCCTGCCAGTACATACCACAAGGTAACCTGTGGTTTTACCTGCATGACCATGGAAAGGACTAGACAAAGTGGGATGGAAAACCCACCTCTGCCCTACCAGCACAGTTACGTGAGTTGAGAGGAAGAAGAAATACCACAGGAAATTCTTAGAGGATAAATGCTCCAGTTTCCAGCAGGCAAGTCCTCAGACATAACAGATGGGCTGATGTTATTTTGATCCTCTTGAAGGGACCTCCAGTTCATATTTACAAGTACCACAACCACGTCTAGAGGGGCCCTGTCTCCAGCCAGGTGAAGGAAAGGGGCAATCCTATTGTGTTGCGGTGACCCAGCCCACCTTGGGGCTGAGTGACATCCAGTTGGTGGATTTCCCTGCCCAGGACTCAAACCCTGAGGGTGGATCCGAGGGCGAGACCGAGGTTTAAGGTTACTCCCCACTGGGTGTCCCTCTAGCAGCATGTCCTCCTCTCCTGGAAACCTCTCTGTTCCTGTAATGCTATTGGTTTAGACTCCTATGTTTATTCATGTGTTTCATTGCTTATGTATTGAGCTCTGGAAAGTTCTGTTCAGTTCGGTTCCCCATTGGCTGATTCAAATATGTTCCTCCCCTAACCCTCTGTGATTTGTTCCCTGTCACCCCTCGTCATTCCCTTACTGGTTTATCCCTTTGTTCCTCCCCTTCTCTGCCCCCGTTTCAAAAGGGGGCTGTAACTGCTCCCCAGGGCTCTTCTCCTTTTTTCCCCCCTTTCGACTGGAACTCTGCCCCTTGGGGCTGGAATAAAGTTGGGATTACAAACAAGGAAAGAGCCCCTCTTTCTTCCTTTACCCTCACCTATTGCTTAGCAACACCTTGCAGCAGCCAGCCTTCAAACTGAGATAATTGCAGGCAGCCCTGACAGCTGCTGACAGGACTCTGATTGCCACGCTGCTGGGGCATCAGAACTTGTTGCCTGCCGGGCCACCAGGCGGCTTGCGGTCAGCACAACACTATTGGACTGCATGGATCCAATGGCCTGGCATATCAGACTCAAGCATATCTACTCAGGGATACTGGGGTGATAAGGGTTCTGTTTTGTCTGGGGTATAGGAATTTACTGCCTATAAGTTACTAAACAATGACAGTGGAAAACTACAGGAGCTCTTATATAGAAAAGCAGAAAAATTAAAAATCCCTCGGCATCATCAGAACACCTGCAATACATTGATAGCATCATCATGTGGGGCAACACAGCAGAGGGAGTTTCTGCTCTTGTTAGGAAATGCAGACAATAGGGAAACACAATGTGTACCTCAAGTGAATTTGATTTTTGAGTGATGTGTTGGCTTAAGACAATTTAAGGAGAACACTCTGGATGAGTTGCCTCCCCTGAAAGGTTTAACCAATCCATTTCCACCTATAAGGAAAAAGTGAATATGAACAGATATAAGTGAAGAAGTAACAGTTTACTAACAAGTGAAACAGCAACAGACAAAAAATAACAGCAAATAATCACTAGATACAAAATTGCTAAATCCCACTAACTCAGCATCAGCCTCCCACCCTGCTTATCCCTCTGGTGGCAGCTGGTCAAGGGCTGGAACTCATGGTGGGAGTTCACCTGCCTTGCAGCAGAAGACAGAAGGGCAGGCAAGGCAAGGCTAAACAGCTGAGCTGAGGCGCCTCCATGCCTTTTCTTGGCCAGGCACTGCTGACAAGCTGCAGAAGACCCACAGCAGAGTGGGTCCACTGTGTTCTTTCCGGTGGTGTGGTCTGGCAAACGCCAACAGGTACTCCTGGAATTTGCCTTGAAGCCGTCTAAGATGGAAGAGGGGAGCAAAAGACAGGGAAAAAAAATCAAAGTGGAGTCTTCACTTTCAACAAAGACCACCAGGCAAGNGCTGTGGAAGGACGGTCTAAGACTTTGAACAGATTCAAAAGACTCAAGGAAGTTAGAGAGTAAATGTCCCATGTCCTGCCAGTACATACCACAAGGTAACCTGTGGTTTTACCTGCATGACCATGGAAAGGACTAGACAAAGTGGGATGGAAAACCCACCTCTGCCCTACCAGCACAGTTACGTGAGTTGAGAGGAAGAAGAAATACCACAGGAAATTCTTAGAGGATAAATGCTCCAGTTTCCAGCAGGCAAGTCCTCAGACATAACAGATGGGCTGATGTTATTTTGATCCTCTTGAAGGGACCTCCAGTTCATATTTACAAGTACCACAACCACGTCTAGAGGGGCCCTGTCTCCAGCCAGGTGAAGGAAAGGGGCAATCCTATTGTGTTGCGGTGACCCAGCCCACCTTGGGGCTGAGTGACATCCAGTTGGTGGATTTCCCTGCCCAGGACTCAAACCCTGAGGGTGGATCCGAGGGCGAGACCGAGGTTTAAGGTTACTCCCCACTGGGTGTCCCTCTAGCAGCATGTCCTCCTCTCCTGGAAACCTCTCTGTTCCTGTAATGCTATTGGTTTAGACTCCTATGTTTATTCATGTGTTTCATTGCTTATGTATTGAGCTCTGGAAAGTTCTGTTCAGTTCGGTTCCCCATTGGCTGATTCAAATATGTTCCTCCCCTAACCCTCTGTGATTTGTTCCCTGTCACCCCTCGTCATTCCCTTACTGGTTTATCCCTTTGTTCCTCCCCTTCTCTGCCCCCGTTTCAAAAGGGGGCTGTAACTGCTCCCCAGGGCTCTTCTCCTTTTTTCCCCCCTTTCGACTGGAACTCTGCCCCTTGGGGCTGGAATAAAGTTGGGATTACAAACAAGGAAAGAGCCCCTCTTTCTTCCTTTACCCTCACCTATTGCTTAGCAACACCTTGCAGCAGCCAGCCTTCAAACTGAGATAATTGCAGGCAGCCCTGACAGCTGCTGACAGGACTCTGATTGCCACGCTGCTGGGGCATCAGAACTTGTTGCCTGCCGGGCCACCAGGCGGCTTGCGGTCAGCACAACACTATTGGACTGCATGGATCCAATGGCCTGGCATATCAGACTCAAGCATATCTACTCAGGGATACTGGGGTGATAAGGGTTCTGTTTTGTCTGGGGTATAGGAATTTACTGCCTATAAGTTACTAAACAATGACAGTGGAAAACTACAGGAGCTCTTATATAGAAAAGCAGAAAAATTAAAAATCCCTCGGCATCATCAGAACACCTGCAATACATTGATAGCATCATCATGTGGGGCAACACAGCAGAGGGAGTTTCTGCTCTTGTTAGGAAATGCAGACAATAGGGAAACACAATGTGTACCTCAAGTGAATTTGATTTTTGAGTGATGTGTTGGCTTAAGACAATTTAAGGAGAACACTCTGGATGAGTTGCCTCCCCTGAAAGGTTTAACCAATCCATTTCCACCTATAAGGAAAAAGTGAATATGAACAGATATAAGTGAAGAAGTAACAGTTTACTAACAAGTGAAACAGCAACAGACAAAAAATAACAGCAAATAATCACTAGATACAAAATTGCTAAATCCCACTAACTCAGCATCAGCCTCCCACCCTGCTTATCCCTCTGGTGGCAGCTGGTCAAGGGCTGGAACTCATGGTGGGAGTTCACCTGCCTTGCAGCAGAAGACAGAAGGGCAGGCAAGGCAAGGCTAAACAGCTGAGCTGAGGCGCCTCCATGCCTTTTCTTGGCCAGGCACTGCTGACAAGCTGCAGAAGACCCACAGCAGAGTGGGTCCACTGTGTTCTTTCCGGTGGTGTGGTCTGGCAAACGCCAACAGGTACTCCTGGAATTTGCCTTGAAGCCGTCTAAGATGGAAGAGGGGAGCAAAAGACAGGGAAAAAAAATCAAAGTGGAGTCTTCACTTTCAACAAAGACCACCAGGCAAGAGCCAGCAATAGCCACCAGCACCTCAAGATTCTGCTTCTGGCCACAGCACTGGGTCTTAAAGAGATGGTAATCTCTGCTTTGGGGCAGATAGAGATGGAATACAATAACATTTTGGGTTACCCACGACAGGTGAGAACAGTCTGTAAAATTGAATTGTATAATATTAGTTGCTGAATGACACTGCCACTGTATGCCATTACTACCATGGGAAATGAGTATGGACTGCTCCAGATACACCAGTTGTGAGTTCCTGATGCTTCTTGCAACCACCTGACAGCACACCAGCTATGCTGTCTTGGAAAAGATCTAGGTTGGATAGAACCCACAGTCATGGTCTCAATGAGCTCAGCAGACTTTTGCGTATAAATCTCTCTGTCTCTTTCTCTGTATATAGTTGGAAGGTATAGGATTTGGGTATAAAGTAAATGGTAGAGAAAAAAGGGTGGGTAATATCCTCGTGTGTCCAGGGCAGGGTTAATTTTGCAGTAGTCAGGAGGGACATGGCCAGGACCCTGTGATTATTCTATACCACCTCACATCATGTGCAGGAGGCAGCGGGGAAAGGGCCAGTCAGGTAGCGCAGCAGAGAGAGTGTTGGTTTCATGTGGTGAATAGTCGCATGTTAATTGTTTGCCTGTCTTGTACACCCTGTTATTAATATTGGGGAATACCATTCCTAAACCATGACAGGTAGTTAACAAGGTTTATTGTGGATGAGAGTCATGACACTGATTTGTTGGGTGTTGCAAGGGCTGGGTGCATGTACCTTATCATAGATCGAATCCTTTCACAAACCTAGCATCCATTCCACGCTCTACTTCTGTGGCACTTGATGTCTCATGGGTTGTAGGCTGGCTCCACTGTTTTAACAAAAATAGTAAATATTTTCTGATTGTATTGTACAGACATAGCATTCTCCTGAATTGCTGCCTTTAGAAGAAACAAAATAATCCAGTATCCCAAGTAATAACTAAGTGCATCATTTACACACCAATTTCCCCCTTAACAGTTCCAAGTGCTCAATTAGCAAAACTTGATTCCTTAATTGAGGCTTTGAATATTAAGCTTTTTTAAAACTATAGTTTAGGTGGCTGTTGTTGAAAATGCTTTTGTAATTTTCTTTTCTGTGTCCTAACTTAAAAAAAGAGATTTTAAAAAGCTGATATCTTGGTACGGTGTTCATCCAAAGAGGTCAGCTACGACTTCATGTTAAAGTTCAGAAAAATTTTAAGTAGGCTGCCATTTGAACAGTTACTCAGCCATATTTTTTCAGACATATTTACATGTCTGAGAAGATAACTGCAAAAACAATTTGAATTTTTTTCACTTTTACATAGAGTTTGCCTCTTTGCCTTAAAGATTTGTGATCTTGCTGAAGTCATTCCCCTCACCCATATTACTGCACTCTTTCCGCATACATGAATGCTGCAACCTTGCACTTACTAGTGGCATTAAAATGAGTGAATAAATGTCAGAACTGAACAGTCTTGACTGTCAAATATAAACTTCTCTAGCATTCATGGCTAATGCTCTAATCATTGCCAAACATTAAAATAATTTGCTTTCCCTGAATGTTTTTACTGGCCAGAATGCATAGAGGAGTAGTGTGCTCCGTCATAATCATGCTCCAGAAAGGCTGGAAATGTTCCCTTTGAGCTGCCAATCATTAGGCCAGCCAAAGCAAAGACAAGCACATTGACAAGTGAGAATGGCAATAATTTATTTTCTATTGATGGGTGGTGACAAATCATTTTTTGAAGCTGCATACTGTGAGGCTACATGAAGAAAGACAGAGATGGCCCTAGATGAGGCTCTTCATACCTCATTTAGCCCAAATGTAGCCACTTGGGTGGTGAATTGGTTCAAAGTATCAGCCCAGGCATTTCCTCACAAAATTTGTGTGCTGTCAAAATGTGGATTGAAACACAAGAAAGATTAAAATGCAGCCATGTGAGAAATTCAGGAATATAATTTCCATCACATAACTACAGGTACAGAAAAGAGATTAGAAGAAGAAATAAGTGAAATATTAAGGGTGCTTTCAGTAAGGGTAGATTTTTACAGATGTTAATTAATAAAAGTAGCGTGAAGATTTATCCAAGCTTGGGCACATCCCCTTCAACTTTCAGCTGACAGGTCAAATTAATTCATGTGCTTCCTACCAGTGCATAACACAGTATATATCTTATTTAAATTTACTTTTGCCAAGGCCCACTGATGTGCTTCTGACATCCCATGCTATTTCAGAATAGAGATGGATACTTTATTTTGAAGGATATGAAAAGCCTGCTCTGTTAATTTTAGCAGCTAGATATTTTTTTATTTCCATAGGAAAAAAAATTGAAATACTGTTAAGGTCTGACTCTGAGGGTTTTGCATACATTTTAATCTACTTTCTTTTTAATATGCTTTTTGTTCCTAAGAAATTCTGCTGTCTGTATTTAAAGTCAGATATTCTCTTAAGCAGAGATGCTTGAATCCTCTGAAATGAAGCTTGGCATTGCTTCAAATGTTGTGGGAGTTTGCACTTTCTTTTTGTATTGTCCATTGCCCTGGAGGGAGCAAAGAGAAGAAGCAACCAGAGGGGCAAAGTAATTTTTATCTTCAGCAAAGTTGTGAAAGCTAGCTTGTGCTGGAACAAAGCTAGCTTGTCTAGCTTGTGCTGAAACAAAGCCTCCCATAGTAGCCCCATCCTTTGCCTAAGCATGCAAAAAATAATTTGTACTTCTACAAGCAAGGATTGTCTATGGCAAGATATGTAAATGACAAAATTAAGGTTTTCCTGTGTCACACTCTTAAAAATTGTTCTACTTTATCTACTAAGATAATACTTTTTATTTACTCAGAACAAGTAAAATGCTCTCAAGTAATATGGTTTAAGTGATCTCAAATATGATGAGCAAATACATATTTGATAATGTAAATATCTATAAATTGTATTTCTTTCTCTTCTAACCATTTTAAATTATAACTTATTTGAGAAAATGCAAATCAAAGGGGCCAGAACTGGAGTTATTATGTCTTTTAGATAAACCTGACTTGTGTTGTGTTTGTGTATCATGTCAGGAGGTTTGTATACAAAAAAAGTTAAGTGTGATGATGGTTTATTATCATACTGTGCAAGACAGAGGCAAATATATATCATTTTGTATGCCAGGGAATCTGTGCAAAGCATTAGTTATGTCAGTAAATTATATATACTGTTGAGCTACCTTTAAAAGGATATCTGCCTCTCTGTACTCCCTTAAGGTGACAGTATAACAGAGTGATCCTTAGAAGCTCACCAAAAATACAGTGGTTGAAAGGTGAAAGAGTAACATTACTTTTCAATATACAGATGTATTAGGACTTAAAGTATATGTAGCTTGTTCATACTAGGTTATAGTTTTTGTAGGTTCTCTGGTTTTTTTGAGACTTCTAATGCAGCTAATGCAAAAATAGTATGAAAACAGTGTACCCTGTATGCAGCTCTATACTTCTTCCATGTTACGCTAATATTGGAAATATAGTAGTGAGTTTTTCTAAAAACTCACAATACAAGGCACTTGAAAAATTTATTTTTATTTGGTATTGTTCTGGCCACTAAAGTAACATGACAGGATAACCCTCTTGCATAAAACCCAAGACTATCACTCTTTTTCACCTATCAACCAGTTTGTGCTTAACTAAGCATTTATTTATTAGTTCTTAATGGTAAGGTCCACAAGACTACTACACCTAATAGAACAATCTGTAAAACAGATTTTCTAATTAATCACTGGGAGGATTCAAAGAGATCTTGGTGTTTCTATAAACATTAGGATTTTTGTACGCTTATTACAAGTGCTCATTGCTAAAACTGCAGCTCATTTTTGTTTCTTCAGATCTGTAGCTCTTTTTGTGCTAAACTGTACCATTCTTATACTTCTGAAGAATGTGTGTATAGAGGGAGACACATCTAACTTGCTGCCTTTTGCTCCTTGAGCATTTGGAGACTGATGAAAAAGAGAGGGGAAAAGGAAGAAGGGGAACGTCAAGGGCAGCAGTTTGATGGCTGGGGCTTTGAGCAACATAGTCTCATGGAATGTGTCCCTGTCCATGATGGGAGGTAGAATGAGACAATCTTTAAGATCCCTTCTGACTCAAACCATTCTATGAGTCTGTGTATTTCAAATATGGATGGATTGAGGAGGGGGAAATGACAAAGGAAACCTCCCATATGAAATCAAGAGAAAATGTAGTTGGCAGACAATGTAGAGTGAAAATCCTACAAAATAGTTCAAGTAGTTTACTCTGTATGCTATGCTATTTTGTCTAAAAAGTCAGAATCTGCTAGCAGTGCCCAGATATATTAGGTAGTACCCTTCCTTTTGGTCAGGCTGGACAGAGAGTTCTTGCTGCTGGAATATAGGCACTCAAGAGCCAGGAAAGATGGAGAAAACTTCTGACCTCTCACAATATCCATGTGCTGAGATTCCTTATAAAATATCCTTCCTTTCCAACTGAATTCTGGAAATCAATCTCTTTTGCACCAGCTTCTGCCCCTGCTGAAGTACTATACAGTTTTACAGGAGTTCACTTGACACTGTGTTCAGCAAGGATGGGGATACCAGAGGAAACACCTCTTTAGTGACCATTTTACAACAGAGTAAAACTGCCCAAAGTTATTCTTATGAAAGTAATGCTTCTTTATTTCTAATGAAACCATTTGCAGCAAAGAGAACACATAGAACACAAGGAAAAAACTTAGCTGAAGGATTATTTTGTTCCTTTGCTTCTTCAGTGGAAACCAGAATGTACAGCTTAGAAGACTCTGAACTCTGGCCCACTGTAATCTTATTTTTTGCAGTCTGTAAAACAGAGATACATTTCTTTATGTAGGTCTTTTGAGAAGATGTCAAAAATATCAGGTCTACGGATTTATTGTGCCATTGGATATCTCAGTACAGAAAACTGAAGAACTGCATTGCCAGTTCTCTTATAGGGAGGGTCCTTTGACTGGATCCTCTTCTTCTGAGCTCCTCAGAGACAGACATATGTTTTCTCTTCCCATTTTCTTTTATCAGTGTAGTTTTGCCCTTACCTATGTACAAACTTTCTTCCTTTTCCATTTGAGCATGTCATTCTTTTTTTACCATCTTATCTACATGCTGTATTGCTATAGCCTTGGAGATCTATGAGTTTCAACCCCTTTTGAACAGGTTCTTTTTGCAAAAGGATAGCCTTACTCCTGCAGCTGGTGTTCCCACATTGAGTTTTCACTTGTTTCAGCAGATCATGGGAAGAAATCTTTATACTCTTGAGTGTCACCAAATGCCAGTGAGAGCTTCCACACTGGATTTCTGCATCCTTAAACAAAGCTACAGATTGAATTGTCCATGTGCACTGAAAATACATGGAGAAAAAGCCATATTTTGCTGTGTCTCCCTATTTAACTCATAGAAAGCCCTAACAGAGGTTCATATTGACTAGTTCGCTATAACTACATCTCCAATTTGAAAAAAAAATTAGTTAACAAATATAGTTATCAAATGATATGCAGTTCAGCAAAGGTTGCAAATAGGTAGGGATATCTGCATATATTTGTGTTGGATTTGAGGGTCATGAAACACTGGAGCAGTTGCCCAAAGATGCTGTGGACTTTCTGTGCTTAAAGGAATTCAAGACATCACTGAACATGGACCTGAGAAATCAATATAATTGCAACTGGGTTTAGTGCAGGGTTGGGCTAGATGATTTCTATACATTCCTTCCAACTTTGATGGTGAATAGCAGTTAACATGTTCAGACTCTAATGAAGAATTTTTGCATACATTTTCAGTTTTAACCTATGGAACAGGGCTGAAGACTGGGTTGTGAAACTTGTGGACGTCCATTGGTCCAGTCAAAATGACAATAAAGAGCTTTAGCAGACAGTTAATCTTATATCAGAGTGACACCACTAGGAAGAATAAAAGGAGCTGTAAGATTGAGAAAGAGCAAATCTGTTGATAAAACTCAGAAACACTAAAGCTATTTGATCATAAAACATAAATAGTGATGTAAATCCTCAAGGACTTGAGACTGTGTGATCCAAAACAAGGGCACTTTGTGGGAGTCAGTACACAGATATTGAAGAACCGTCCCAATGCACTGGACAATGCCCCAGTGTCAAAGTGCTTTGTCTGGCAAAGAAGAAGTCATGTCTGAAATGGGTAATATGAATTAAGAACACGTATAAGTGGATGCTTGTGCTTCAGCCTGGCTTTGACTAATAGGAACACAGTTCCTTTTCCTCTTCTAATAGCATCAGTTAAATCAGATAAAAGGAAATGTTAAACCTAACAGCCACTTGCATCAATTGTTAAATTGGAAAGTTACTATTTCCAGAAAAAATAAATTTCAAGAATATTTAGCACATGAAATTTTATGAAGATTGACTATTTTATGGACAAGTTTGAGCTAAAGATGGGTACAACGCAATACTAAATTTTAACTAAAAGGCAACCACTCTGTCCCCATCTTTAAGCTGTAATACTTAACTAAACTTCAGGTAATTAGATTTTTCACTAGAACTTTTCTTGTCTGATTTAAAGTACCATGTAGATATCTTATAGAAACTTCATTTAAATATATATTTAATGTAAAATGTTTTATAATTTTAATGAGTCTTAAAAGTCTTTTGATGAGCAGTCAGTGTAATTATGGTATTTAAAATTATTGGATAAATGCATACTTCATAATTTACCTTTCTTGCAACTATATTTTTATTCTGGGTATTTTTAACATGAAGAATTGTTTAATTTTATGTCAGTTTATCCTCCTCTTCCTTCCACAAAATGTTTTATCTCTGAAATAAAATTAAATATGCATTATACTACTTGTATTGGATAATATTGTAATAGCATGGTTAAAAATCAATCTAAGAGATTAAAATTATTTTGATTTTGTTAGAGAAGTGACAAAACTGATAATTTGTTATTCACAAGTAAATTACAGACTAGCTCTGTCCTATATGTGTTGTCTCTTTTGTGCTTGAGGAAATTACCTGCAAAATTGCTGCAGAAGACATGTTGTGCTAGGTATTGTGCTATCAGCAATCCGCTTCACTACCACAACATAAAGAAAGAGAGAGGCTCAGCAAATTTAGAAAAATAAGAAGGTTGTAGAACTAGCAGTTAAAAGGTGGAAAAATGGGCTTTTTAATGCATCCTGTGCTTTATCACACAACCTGCATGAAGACCATTTACTGTCACATGCTGAGCCTCACAGTTCATTGTTCAGAAGCAGGACACATTAACTCCTAATAAATTGTTGTTACATTGCTCTTTTTCTTTATGTGTGTGTTTGGATATGGTTTTTATTAATGAAAACTGAGCTTATAGTAAGTTGAGTCTTTAATACAGAATAGGTAAGCTAATGTTAGGAAAAAGGGCCTAAAGAAAGCAGCAAATAATCATATTGTTTCTCAGGACCACAAATCCGTCAAGTGTCTTCTCCTTATGCTAGTTTACTGAAAGAATACTTAAGGTGAAAAATACAGGACTGTAGCATACGATGTCAACAATTCCCATGCACTGACTTGATCTCCTTTGGCATGTAGATAGCCGCCCATGAGGCACTCATTCCTGATCAGCAAAATGTTTTAGTGTCTTACCCAGGAAAGAATATAAAAGAAGGGTAAGCATGTAATAATGCTTGCATGAAATGTTTGTCTGTATCCAGCAAACTGATGTCATAGTTCCAAGCTTTGTGTGCTTCCACCTTGCAGGATTCACCAGCAGTCAATACAAACCTGTTTTGTGTCAGCAGTGCTGGTTCAGAAATTCCCCTCTTCTTTTTGCAAAAGAACATGAAAATTTATTCTGTTCTATTAAATTACTTTTATTTCATTCATTGTCCACCTTTTAAGTGTAATGAGAAATGTCACTTGCACTCATGCTTTGCAAGTAGATACTTGTACAACAGCATATGTATATTGTGATCTTCATATCTGATATGTGTACTGTCATATGGAAAGCTTAAGATATTTTAATTACATGGACTTTTCTTCTAAGTATTTAAACTTTTTATTTTGAATATAATTTATTAGGAAGTCAAATATTCTTGTTCTCAGATTTCTACACAACTTTCCAGAAGGTGCCTATTTTATTTTGCTCTGCACTGCTGTGTAACATAGTAGTACCAAACAGAATTCTAGATGTGTTACTAGAACTTTTTCTGGTGGTCTGTTTCTTGGTTGTTGTTGTTTTTTTTTAACATTGAAGCATGCTTAAAAGTTTTAATACAATTTTGCCATGACCCTGAGTTCTCTCTGACTTCTGTGAAAAATTATTATGAGTTAATAATTTCCATAGTTGATATGTCTGTCTAGCAAACACTGATTTTTACATGCTTAGCAGCTTTATGATCTGCAGTACCATTTATGGATATTGAGAATATTAATCCAGACACAATTTTCTTCTGGCATAAACAAATTATCTGTGCTGATTAATGTTGTTGCAATAAAACTTCTATGAATATACTTGAATATTAGAAACTGACTTTTTTTTTTTTTTTTTTGCTAAAACAAGCTTTTAAACAATATTTACACCTTAAACTTTTTTGGGAACTCCTTTACTCTTGTAATGTTTTTGTCTCACTCAGCCTTCTGTGCTCATAGGTCTTGTTCCTTATATCCTCATACCTTCTATTTTTGTGTGTGTGTGATTTCAGCTAGTTCCATGAAGATGTAAAATTCTTTTAGTCTTAAAAATATTTTCGTATTTGAAATAATTGCATAATTTACTTTTTCAATTTACTGACATTTATATCTATTTAATATATTCCTCCAAGATAAATACTCTTCTCAATCTCTGTTCTAAGATTTACCTGTTTGTGAATTATTTATTTACTAACCCTTTATTTTATCTTTGGACATTATGCTCACATTTAATCCAGTGTTCTAGTTTTCAAATATTTAAATTGCTTACTTAAGTACTTAGCCCAGTAACAGCCCAATCTTGGGAGGTCAGTCTGCTGAATAGATGGCAGAAGGAATTCCCCTTATCTTTCCTTGGTGGTGCTGTATTGTGCAAGAAGTAGTTGCACCCTGTTTCTATGTGAGTGTGAATATTCCTAGTTTACAAATTTTCTAGATAAATCTGCATGCAAATCTAGCAGCTTTGCCAAGATGAAGGGAAATTCTTAAGTGTGTCTGTTTCTGTGTTTCTACCTTTTCCACATTTTGTGGTGTCAGTGATGCTGTTTCTTCCAGATTTTCACAGCTGCTAGTCCAATTCACAGAATTTACAGCAATAGTGGTGGATTTTATAAGGAGAAGAGGTTATTTTTGGCTGGCAAAAACATAGGCAAAACTTACACCATAATGTAAACATTTTATCTTCTATTTTGGCATTATGCCAATTCTGTTAAACCATTAAAAGGATTTTACATATGCTTGGTTGTATTTTTTTCTCCATATACTTGCCCAGTTTTAATCTTTTCCATGGTACCTCATCTTCTGGTCTTCTAACAAGTTTCCTATGTGGATATTAGAGTGTGCAGCTTTACAGTGAAAAGAAATTTCAAGGCAGAGAATTAAAATCTATACAAATACCCTTCCTTCTTTTTCTTCGTCTTTTATAAGAAAGAGGTCAGAATCTTTTTGACAGGAGAATATGCTTGTCTGTTTTCTGCAGCACTGCTTTTGGGTTTTAAACACTACTATACCTGCATCTGAGAAAGAGAATAAGAATGTTACAAGGTGGGTAGTGAGGGATTATTTAAGGTAGAAAAAGTAGGTGTGCCATTTATTTAACTATGATTTGTATAAACTTGGGATAAAAGTGAGCCAGACCTGTCATCATTTTGTGCTTGACTTGTGTGACATCTCACTCTTAAAGGAAAAGGAACACCCAAGACTTGAAGATTTTCATGGTCAAAAGAAATGGCAAAAGTCAGAGGGTCCACAAAATTCACCAAGTGTTAATAGTTCTTCAGTAAGTGCTGCCCTACCTTTGCATGGCCCCCATCTGCAGCCACAGCTTGTTAATTCTCATGGCATGTTATTGCCAACGATCCTGGGTTGGTTCCATAGCCACGCAGCTACTGGTGCTTGAGCCCCTACCTTCTGGGCTTCTACAGCCTGTCAGAGGTTCTTATGCTCACAAGAATCTTAATATAGTCATTACAATCACATAATCTGTTCCTCTGAAGTGACTCAGTCACTAAAAAATGTTGTAAGTAGACAAAAAGTAATACTTTTACCCAGTGCCCACTTCTATCTTCATAGTTTCAGCCATATCTATGGCTGTTTCAGGTACTTAGGAATCAGAAAAAATGCTGCTTCAGACAAAATAGACATTCCAAGTGCCAGCTGCCAGGTTTTCTGATCTTAAGTCTCTTTGTAATTTCCAAATCTGTCAAGCTTAAAAATACTGAATAATTAAAACAATTTCAATATGTTTTCAGAGTTTAGTCTTTTAATATTTTATTCTAGAATAAAGTACGCATGGTGCTCCACAAATATGTAGCAAGAATGCTGTTTGCCTTGAGCAGAAATGTAGACAAAATTAGCATTTCGGAAAAGAGAGAAATATTGCACTAACTTTGGCTTCCTGGTCTCATTTATTGTAATATCTCTAATTTCTTTGTTTCTTTGGCTGTTCTTTATGTAGGAATTAGTCTTTTTTTGAAAGCACCAATCTTTATGCTGATTTCTGATCTTTTGAAATACAAAGTGCACTACCAGGAGTTCAAATATGGCAATGAATTATTATGGGCATTAGTTCTCTGATATCTCAGACCTATCCTAATCAGTGTTGATTTAATGCTGTTGGTTAGTGTCATGTTCTCCTGAAGCATGTAAGTAGCTACATAAGTGAACATTTCTGTTTAAAATGCTGAAAATGGCATTAATAATAGTCATTTTCCAGATATTGTAGGCTCCACCTGTCTGCTTTTTTGGGGCCCATCTTCCAAAATTTCCTATTAGTATCTGGATGGTTAACAAAACATCTGTCTTGGACTTCTGAAGAGTGGACTCCATGCATTCTCCATCATTTATCATGAGTCCTGGTTAACGAGCAAGGTCCCAGGTGACTGGAGGTTGGCCAGTGTGATGCCCATCCATAAGAAGGATCAGAAGGAGGATCTGGGATTTACAGGCCTGTCAGGCTGACCTCAGTGTCCAGCAAGGTTAAGGAGCAGATACTCTTGAGTGCCATCATGCCACACATCCAGGACAACCATGGGATCAGGCCGAACCACCAGAGGTTTAGGAAAGTCAGGTCCTGCTAGACCAACCTGATCTCCTTTTACAACCAGGTGATCTACCTAGTGGATGAGGAAGAGGCTGTGGACACTGTGTACCTGGACTTCAGCAAAGCCTTTGATACTGTCTCCCACGGTCTCCTACAGCATTCTCCTGGAGAAGCTGGCAGCCCATGGTTTGGGCAGGTGCTCTTTGCTGGGTTAAGAACTGGCTGGATGGCTGGGCCCAGAGAATGGTGGTGAATGGTGCTACATCCAGGTGGTGGTCAGTCAGTAGTGGGATTCCCCAGGGCTCAGTACTGGGGCCAGTCCAGCTTAATGTCTTTATTGATGAGGGTGAGGGGACTGAGTTTACCGTCAGAAAGTTCACAAATGACACTAAACTGGGCAGGAGTGTTCATCTGCTGGAGTGTAGGCAGGCTCTGCAGAGTAATCTGGACAGGTTGGATCAGTGCGCTGAGGCCAGTGGTGTGAGGTTAATAAGGCAAGGTGCTGGTTCCTGCACTTGGATCACATCAGGCCCGTGCAGCACTACAGTCTGGGGGCAGAGTGGCTGCAAAGTGGCCCAGGAGAAAAGGAAATGGGGATGCTGGTCAACAGCCAATGAACATGAGCCAGAGCATGCCCAGGTGGCCAAGAAGGCCACTGGCATCCTGGCCTTTATCAGAAATAGTGTGGCCAGCAGGACCAGGGAGTGATTATCCCCCTGTGTGTCCAAGAAGGGCAGTGGAGCTGGTAAAAGGTCTTGAAAGCAGGTCATATGAGGAGGGTCACAGGTCAAATGAGGGAGCTGAGGATGTTTAGCCCGGGGAAGAGGAGGGTCAGGAGAGACTTTATCACTCTCTGTAACTGTTTGAAAGGAGGTTGTAGCTGGGTGGGTATTGGTCTCTTCTCCCAGTCAGTTAATGACAGGACAAGAGCAAATGGCCTCAAACTGCACCGGGGTAGGTTCAGTTTGGACATCAGGAAGAATTTCGTCATTGAAAGAGTTGTTAAGCATTAGAATGGACTGCTCAGGGAAGTGGTGGAGTCACCACACCCATGGTGTGCTATAGTTCAGTTCACATGGTGATGTTCAAAGGTTGGACTCTATGATCTTGGAGGTCTTTTCCAACCTTAATATTTCTATGATTCTATGCCACAACTAGGTAATGTGGAGAGGGGTGCAGAAGCCCTGCTGCGTGACCTCAGGTAGAGCGTCCTGAAGACTGCTCTTCTGAGTTCCGTCTTGAAGGTGAATTGCAAGCAGGCTCAGAGCACCGAGCACCGGGCGCAGCTCCACACAGGCATGGGGTAAATAAGCAGCAGTGACAACAAAGAGGCAGGAGGGGTTCTTCCGTACAATATGTCCCAGGTTTATTTCCCGAACGGGGGGGAATGGAAGAACGTGGAACAACAGAAGGTGCAGGAGTTTTGTGCAAGGGAATAAGGGGCGGAGAGAGCGGCAGGGTCCAATCCCTGGGGGAAACGGGGCGGAACAGGGATGGAGTGGCAGGGCATCGGCCAATGGGGTGAGGATCCACGGGGAAAGGAAACTGGGGGCAAGTGGGTTGCCTGTCTGCGAGAGAACTGTCCCGAACCGAACCGTAACAGGGAGAAACGGGGTGGGGGGAGAGTGGCTAGTAGGGTCTGTGGTGTCTGGGTCACCGCAGCAATTCTATCATTTCAATATACTTGACAGATAAATTATATTCCTGTCAGGAGAAGATTTCTGAGATTTAGAAACATGTTCCCAACCTTTATCAAGATGGAATCCAAACCTTTTAAAGTTCATCATGCAGAGACACAAACTCAGGAGCCTGGCAGGTGGGGATTTCACCAGTACATAAGAGATCCTTCCTCTGTCACTGTCCTGTCTCCCATGAGTCATTTGAATCAGAAAGATACAGACTGTCCCACAGTCACAATTTCTTTCTCCTGTCTTAAGGACTTAGTCAAATCTTCACTGAATCAATTTATTACAACATGACAATGTGCTGTACACCTTCCTTTGTTCTCCCCAGATCTCTGACCAAAGCTTCAGTGTAGGCTGTGGTCCTGGCTGCCAAAGGCCAACCTGTTAAACTTTCTGAAGGTATTTTCTTGATTTTTAGCTATGAAATGTCTTTTGCTTTTGAAAGTTATGTAAAAGCAGGTATAAATCTGTAAAAAAATGTTCACTAAATTGGTGTTTTCTATCAGTAAAAGTTGTGAACACATTTTCATGAGTTTCCTGGAATCCCAAGCAAATTCCCAATTACAAGTATCAGTGGGAATAAATAATGCTTAGATGATAGCAACAACAAACCTGTGCCTTTCAATTAGATCAGTGTGTCTCAACTAAGCATTTCCATGGTGATACTGTTTTCTTAGACGTATTTTTCTGCGTCCCTATCCTCTCTGCTTTGTTAGCTTCACTTCCAGCATCCTGTGTATCTTACATAACAAGCTTTGTAAGTGCCTTTTTTGCTCTCTCTGTTGAATAATGCCATCCTTAGCTTAAGTACTCTACAAAACAATGTCAGCAGGAAGTTGGGAAAATAATTTGCCAAATATTATTCTCACTAGCCTGTTAAGCAATTGATTAAATCTTCACTAGAGGAAGTGATATGAGATAAATTGTGCCCAGATCATTTAAGTTTTATCATCCAGTTTTTGGGTTTTTTATTTTCTTCCCACACCATAAGGTTTTGGCTATTGCAACACTAATAGATTAGTGAAAAATAATGTAATAGGCCAATTCCTTTTGTAGTTATAATAAGTAGAAGAAAATTCCTCAATCCCTGCTTACACTAGTAAAGCAAATACAACTATTTGCTTTACTGAATTAATTTGAAAACTAGACCCACATGATTTTTGAAACAATATTTGCACTGTAATATTTAATTTTCTAAAGAATGAAGGAGTGGGAAAAAATTACAGAGAATATGAGATATATTAAGACACTTCATGATGTCATGTTTCTGTTTAATCATTCCCCTATTTAGAAACTATTCTAAATAAAGTATCTTGATAAACTGTAAAAACTATTTACAGTTAGAAGATTTCCTTGTGTATGTATTTTGAGTAAATGGATCAGCATGATTTTAAAATTTATTTAATACACAACATTGTGAAATTAACTTTTTATAGATGCTTTCCTCAAGTTCAGTTTTCCATTCCAGAGCTCAGCACACTGTTCCATAGAGTCACCAGTCTTTATAGTGGGTTAAAACCAGATGAAATTAATCTTCGTTAATTCATCTTTTTTTTCCCCAATTAATAACAGTTTAAAGAGTGGATTTGGGCTAAGCAGAGAACATAAAGGTCTTCACCAATTCATTCAGGAGAGCAATTGCTTCTAGCACTTTCCCTTTCCCTTGGTTGCAAGGTGTTGGTCTGCATGACAGATTTCCAGAAATTTCAGTTATCATTTCACTTACCTTTCTGTTCTTAGCTTTTGTAGCTTTCTCATTTCTGGATGCAAATATTAGTTACACTGATGTAGGCATTATCTTTCTTGGAATGAACTGGGGGAAATTACTAGCTTTTCAGTTCCAAGCAGGAACAAACTCTTGCTTTAGCATTAACCTTTCTGTAAAGGGTTGCAATACAACAGTGAAAGACCTGAATCACTGATAGTAAAGCCTACTGTGGACAGAGATCCTGTTTATCTATCTTCATCTCCTCTCTGTTTTTTTAGTATGCTAGTCTGAAATCGACTTGTTGGGCTATGTACATTTTTATCTACAGATTATTTTGTTATGCTTTGAGACGGTATCTCTGCTTCAATTGGCTGTTGTGTTTTTGGTCTGTCCCTGGGAATTTTCGGGGAGAATGAGAAAGGGATATACAAACAGGTAACAATTTTTGTAAATAAAATAAGAACCATCTGCTAGACTTCTGGGTTTGTTGAAATCAATTTTTTTGTGGTCCTCACAGAAAACTGGGGTATTCTGGCTGCAAGCCAGACAGCAGTGGTTTTGCTTTGTTATGAGCATGAAAGGACAAGAATTTTTAGCAGCCCATCATTTGCTTAAATTTGAGTAAAACCATTTGTTACCAATACCAGTCAGCTTCCTGGCTTCCCAAAGTGTTCTGCTTTCATAGCATATTTTTTCTGCAAGCTATGAACTGAGTGAAATTATTTTAAAAGAAAGAAAACTAATATATTTTAAAATTTCAATGCATTAAGAAGGGGATTGTGCTACTGCCATAATAATCTTATGTTTTCAAAATATTAATCTTCTTATGCTATCATAGTTGCACAGCCCCTTCTTAAAAAATGGAGGAAGTTTCTTGTTGACAAAATATGAATTTTTTATACTCCTAAGCTTCAAAGCTGTCAAATTATCAAATATAGTTTCTCAGCAGATATATCTTGTATTTGTATTTGCAGAACATACATATACCACAGTAACCATATTTGAAAGTTTAATCCTTAAAATATTTACATAGGGTTTTCAACATTCATAATGGAAAGCCTTTGTAAGTTGAAATAAAAAGGGGAGGGGTAAACGGAGGGAACAAGTAATATATGACATGAAGAACAGGGTATTTTTACTAGATGCATTCCTATCATGTAATCATGGGCAGGTAGATCTTATGCATTTGCTGAATGAAAATATTGCTGGCACTGTGATCCTAAGATACTTCCTTTGGGCTCTTGATATTCTTGAAAAATTGTATTAATGCTCAAAATAATTAAATTCAATCCATGATTACCAAGTTATTTTAAACTATTGAAAAGATGTAATCCTTTGAATAGTCACCTCGAAGCACTTAGCTTACACATAGTGTTACTGATCCCATTCTTCCATAAAATCAGCCCTCTTGAATGCCTGCATCATTGCTCTGTTACTTGCATGAGTATAGATAAGTGTGTGTGTGTATATATATATATATATAGGTATGTATAAGTGTGTTCTATGCATATATATTTGAAATATGTGCATTTACACAAGTATACAGTGTTCTTTGTTCAGTGAGTCAGATAAGCAACTTCATGCATGCACTAGGCATTATGGGGGTAGTCTAAAGAAGAAATAAAATAATGGGGACCAGATCAGGCATGTAGTGATTTAGCCCTGGCCAACGGCCAAGGCCCCACTAGTACCACTCTTTTCCCCCTTCCGAATTGAACTGTGTTACTAAACCATGATAAGAAATGCTGGCAGAGGAGCACAATCAGGTTGAGACAAGGTCAGTGCTTCTAAGTGATAAAGTGAATTTATTACAGAGTCAAAGGAGCAAGCAAAAACAAAGGAACATCTCCCAAACATTTTTCCTCTGCCGTCCTCCCATCCCCCCCCGCTTCCACAGTCTCACAGCCCACTCTGTTCCCAGATCATAAGGGGAACCCGGGGAGGGGGTTTTTCTCTAATGAGTTTAGTCCTCAGATGCTCAGGTGTTTCCTCTTCTTAGCAATTATACCTGGAGGGGTCTCTCTCTCTCTCCCCTTAGGCACCAAGGCACGGTTTGCAGAAGTTGGCACACAGCCCACCCAAACTGCCGCCGCTGTTTCCTCCCA
>VZRZ01008806.1:111196-135159 GCA_013398175.1 Climacteris rufus | reverse complement strand
CCCCTCTTTTATTGATCAGGAAGATTCTGGGAAAACATTTTTCATACTATTTGCACGTGTAAGAGATGAATTTGGCAAAATTGTATTGAAATTTTCAGGTTTTTTTTCCTAAATATGATGGAGGACACCAATTTTCACATAGATTGACCTGAAAGCAACATAACTTTCCAATACAAGGGGCTGTTGTTTATTTTCACTGAAGAAAGCCAAGTCAACTCTTTTGCATTAGGTAAATATAGAAATGTTGTCCAAGTTGGTTGGAATTCAGAATGAATATCACCATCAGAACCTTTACACCCATTGCATTGTTCCTCTGTGTATTTAATGGCTGCTGACTTCCCTGATTTTCTTGTGTCCCTCAGGGGAGTAGGTGTTTAGTATGTGTATGAAGCAGATACTAAAAAATCTGAGAAAATTACTACACAAATGGCTGAAACAAAGCAGACTTTTAAAAATAGTGATGTTTAAGGAGTTTAATTATTAGTAACAGTCTTAAATAGATTATTTTAACTAAATGCAGTCCGGAGGCTTCAATTTTAATTTAATACTACCATTAGAAAAAATCTCAACATTGAACTACATAGAAATGGAATACTTTTCAGGACTTTAGATTATGAACCTACATTCCATTTAGTTGACTGTCCAACATTGATGTAAAATGCATTTCATGGTCTATGATTCCTCTTCTTACAAAAAGGGTATTTACAACTGAAAACCTTACAGAGCTGTATATTCTTCTATAATTTAAAAATGGCAAACAAGATAGCACCTCTGAAATTTCATATCTTGTGGTGAAGTGTAATGTGCTAGACATCGACAAAACTATTATTTCACTGCCTCCAAAAACTTAATCCACAGTCTCTCACAAACTTCTGGAAGCAAAAAGGTGATTAATTAAAATACTCCATGAGCTGGTGGCAAGCCTTTATATTTTATTTAACTGCATGATTTTGCTATCCATTGCAGTTCAGTGTAGAGAATACTCCTGAATGTATAGGCAATATTCTGATAAACTTTAATGTATAAGTTTTTTTTGGATTAATATAAATAATTATATGTACATTTAAATTTATTGATTTATCAAAAGAAATCTCAAGAACTAATCAAAAATGCCAGATTCCACCTACTTTCTATCTCAGTTATATATACACACCAGTATAATACAGTACAAAGGGATAACAGTTGTTTCAACCAAAGGTGATTGAATTCAGGAAAGGTCCTGCACAGGTATAACAATAGGATATGTGATTATGGCTTATAAGTAGTGTGGAGATTGCAAAAGACAAAACCAATACACCAAAATAACTGTGTCTGCTTCATGCCTGCTTTGTAACTTTCCTCTTTCTTTGTCAACAGCTGACAAAAAAAAAATGGTCAGTTCCATCTTCAAGCAAGCTGCTAATAATATTTATCATAATTATATTTTATAAGGAACAAACATATGGAGAATTATAGAGACTCCTTTTGGAGAAAATACAATTAATTGTTTCATATCTGCTCAAGTTTAAAAAGCTACAGGAAGTACTTGCACATGAAAAGTACTCTTAAAACAGAAAGGGATCAGAGGACCAACTGAACCTCAAGAGCTCCACAGCTGTGTGCACACGATGCAAGAGAATATGCCACAGCTGACAGTGCAACATAGGGCTAAGTCCCTTGCAGAAAATCTTCACCTATTTAACAATAGGATGAGTTTCATATTAAACCCACGAAATTACATCAATTAGATGTTTGTGCATGAACTACTGCCTTCTTTTGCCTCCTTTTATTTATAGTGTTATTTGTAAATAAATGCATTTAGACAGAAGACTAAAAATTACAGCAGAACAGTTTATTGGAGAAATTGAAGGTGAATATTTAGAAAATATTTTCATGTATATCACACGAAATTACTCTTAGATCACAAAGATAAAAGGAAATATAAGTTAACTTTAAACATATTATTTGTTTAGGTTTTTTTCTCACACTTTTGCCTTTTTATTTAATACTTGACACAAAAAGACCTTCTCTGCTTTTGCTCACTTCTTCTATTTGTAATCCATCACCTTAAAAAAAGATAAGTTTAAAAACTGGCTGTGCTTGAAGTCTGAGTATTTACCAATGTTAGGATGTTTGAATGGCATTGTCTGCACCTGATTTAGATTCGATGTGTATTATGTCATCTTATTAGTTCAGTATCAAAGGAATTTCTCTTTTTTTGATACATAATGACAATTAAGCATAGCTGGTTTTCAATATGGAAGTGCATATTTTCAGCTATCTAGTGGAGAGCTGTACAGTCAATGTTCCATCACGGTGGGGTTTTAAAAAGTCAGCGGGGAAATTAAAACCACTCACACTGCCCCATTCAATGCTGGAGGGGAACAACAAACTAAAAACAGAGCGATCGTACGTTAGAGTCACAATTTACTAATGAAAATAGAAATAAATGCAACAGTAGAAAGAAAAAAAATACGTAAAAGAGAAATGGTTAAACCAACAAAGGCAAGATATCGCCTGGTCCACGCTAGGGCAAACCCACTCTGCCTGCCACGTGGTGCCCAGAGAACAAAGGCAGCGTGGCAGAGAGACTTGGGACTCCACCTCCTCGCCCCAGCCCAGAAACAGCGGAAAACAGCGACTAAACAAAACCTGGAGGGCTAGCTGGAAGCAGGAGCTATGCTGCCGAGCTGGACAGTCCGGGGCAGGCTCCCTCCCCGCAGCAGCAGCCGTGGCGGGGCTGTCTGGAGCCACCCCAGCTCGTGGTAGGCTCTGTCTCCCAAGGTTCTGGCTGGAGCAGCTGCCTAGAGGTTGCGGAATCTCTCAACACAGAAAGGAACAGCATACAGAGAAAAGTGTTTAAGTGATTTACGTCAGGTTCACACAATGTGTCATCTCCATTATTTGATATTTCAGCATATTTTGAAAACATTTTAAATTGCTAATTCTCGACATTCTATATTTATTATTGGCTTGAAAATATTTAGTGCTACCTTAAAGGTTACAAAGGTGATGGCATTTTATTCTGAACATATGCTTTCTCTTAAATATGAATAATATACTAAAAGTTGGACTTTCTGGAAACTTGAACTAATCTTTTTATGATTATATGAAATCTAAGCAAAATGTAGGTGGTGATATGATGGGTTGGTTCAAATTATTCCAATATCCTTTTGAAATGCTGATTTTATTTCATGTTCCAGGATATAGCAGACTGATATAGAACATATGCCACGTATGAATTTGAAGATTTTCTCTAAGAGTTGTGTTAGTAATGATTTGAAACAACAGAAGTGTGCAGGCTGGCTATTCAATTGATGACTCTTGCATTTTGAAAGAAATTCCTGATTGTAATTTTATTCATATTCATGTTACTTCAATTGGCTAGTTAGATTTGTATCAATTACTATTGCCAGAACAATTGTCACACAGTTTTGGTACACTAGTAAAAACATCTATTTTGGACAACAATTTTACTAGTAAATGTTGACTTTTTCCACTTAAACACAAACCAGCTCATCTCTTATCCCATTTGGAACAATAAAGATGTGTTGTGGCCGTCTTCCTTACAGTCCAATAGTCTTTTTAAAAAAAGCTGTATTGTCCCCAGACTTTCAGCATAATACTGGAAAAAATTCTAAATTAGATGAGGGACCAGGTGTTTGTCAAGCTCATTTCATAGATCTTTAATTCATGGATACTGTTAAGTGAATATATAGAAGACATTCTTATCCTCATTGGACCAGCTTAAATGCCTTAAAAGTAGGCTACTTTGGGATAAAATGATAATGCAATGTATTAGAATAACTTGTTATAAAATGAACACAAATGAATGTCCAAACTGGATGATACTGATGATTTTTACCAATGCTATTGTTTAATATTCAATGAAATGTGCTGACAAGTATGAAATCACTATCTTTAAAAGGAATCTGCTGATTTATTGTTAAGCTTCCATTAGCCAAGACTGCTACATTTCTATATTATATCTCCAGTAATAACTACTTTGAATGTATTTCACTTAGCATTTTCAGTTGTTGTCCTTGTCTTAGTCTAAGACAATTTTATGGTGCAGAGACTCTGAAATAAATTAAGTCCCTTACGTTTTCAACCTCTCCTCCTCTACCAATAAGGACACAAATGCAAAAAGACATAAGTGAAAAAATAACAGTTTAATAAAAGAAAACAGCAACAACACAGAAAACAGAGATAACCAGTAGATACAAAGGTGCTGAGTCAATTGGTTCCTCTGGGAACGAGGAAAACCAGATGGTTGCCACCGAGGCAGCACATGTGCCCCAGAGGACAAAGACAAAATGGTGGAGAGGCTCTCCAAGCTAAACCTTCCCTGCCGGGAACAAAAAAAAACCAGGAAGACAGGGGCTCATGGTGTGATCCTGGTGGCAGGTGAGGGGTGTTGGTGTTGTCTGGGGTAGGTCCAGGCCTGCAGTGTCAGTTTTCCTGCTCTCTGTGTCAGCAGAGTGCGTGTCTGTGAGGTCATTCCTACAGCTTGCTCCCTCATCCTGCCACCTGCTGGACTCCCTTTCAGCTCTGCTGGACTCAGCTGGCATTGGCGTTGCTGCCTCAGGTCACTGCTCCATTGAGGAAGAAGGAAACGGTCCCAGCGGGCATTGAAAACTGCAGTCTTGGCCCAGCTGGTCCTGGCTGCTCTTTCAGACCTGTCACTTTGGGAGCTATCACTTTAGAACCATCAACTTGGGAGCAGCCCTGCTGCCTCTTCTTAGCCCCTTTGTCCTGCAGAAATGTCCTGGAGCACTTGGAAAGGGGAAGAGACCCACAGCTTATACAGTGCCAGGGTCTGCTGATCATTTAATTTTGGTCCAGACCAAAATGGACCCCTTCCAGTTCTGGCCATGGCATTATCTCTGCCAAAACTGTGCCTGTGGCTGAATGGTATTACAATGAACAGCACTGAAAACTCCAACTCTGTACCCAGGACATTATCCACCCCTGGTTCTGTACCATGCACATCATGCCCAGATGTTCATACTTTTCAACTGTAGACATATACACATACAAATAACTATATACCAATACTCACTCAAAATCAGGTCCCCTTGAGGTACACAGTGTTCCCCATCCCTCTGCATTACCCATCAAGTGTAACCAGGTCCTTGAGCAAAAACAATCCCGCTGATGGGTTTGCCTTTGCTTGAGATGGGACTAATCCAAACTGTCTTTCCCAAGATACCTCTCATATTCACCATGGGGACTTCATCTCCATCTGCTGTATGCAGGGATTCTGATTGGGCAGGGCTAGATCAGTTAGTGGACCTTCTAGAGTTAACCAACCAGGTGGCCTTCACTAGATGCAGATCCCAATGTTTGAATGTCCCACCACCCGTTGCCTTCAGTGTGGTTTTTAACAGTCCATTGTCCCATTTGACTTTCCCAGCAGCTGGTGTGTGATAGGGAATATGATACACCCACTGAATACCACTTCTCTATCTCAGGTGTCTATGAGGTTTTTTTAAAATTAGTCCCCTTTTCTGTCTCAATTCTTTCTGCGGTGCCGTGTCACCACAGCACAGGTGTGAGGCACAGGGTACATCTCCAGCCATTCAGTGGTTGCTTCTACCCTTGTGAGCACATAGTGCCTGCCTTGGCGGGTTTGCAGGAGTGTGATGTAATCGATCTGCCAAGCCTCCCCATATTTATATTTACCCCACTGTCCCCCATACCAGTGAGCTTTACAGACCTGGCCTGCTTGATCGCAGTGCATGTTTCACAGTCACAGATTACTTGGGATATGGTGCCCATGTTTAAGTCCACCCTTTAGTCATGAGCCTATCAGTAGGTTGCATCTCTTCCCTCGTGACCTGAGGCATCATGGGCCCACTGAGCTAGAAATAACTCTTCCTTGTGCTTCCAATCCAGATCTACCTTTAATTTTGGCAGCCCAATCCATCTCTTCCTTGCTGCAATGTCCCTCATTAGCCTGACTCATAGGCCCATGCACATCCACATGACGGACTTTCACGGTCAGCTTCTCTACCCAGACAGCAATGTCTAGCCAAACTTTGGCAGCCCAGATGGATTTCCTTCTGCGTTGCCAGCTGGCCTTTTTCCAGCTACCCGCACAGAGTGTTTGCTACCATCCACAAGTCAGTAGATAGGTATAGTGTTAGCCACTTCTCTCACTCACCAATATCCAAAGCCAGATGGGCTTTCAGTTCTGCATCCTAACTTGATCCACCTTGTCCTTTGGTAGCTTCTGCGACTTGCTGTGTAGGGCTCCATATGGCTGCTTTCCATTTTTGACTTGTCCATACCATACGGCAGGAACCGTCAGTGAAGAGAATGTATCACCAGGGTGATTAGGATTTCCTGTCTGAACTTGCTGCATGACCAGAGCGATCATGCATTGTCATCCTACTGGGCTAATGGATTTGTTCTTATATTTCCTCCTCTGGACAGGGGCGAGTGCTATTGGCTTAGGCTGCCCATCTTCTTTAACTGCAGCCTGAGTGGCCATGGTGCCAATTTGTTCTTCTTCTCTGGCTGTAGGTGCTGCTGTACAGTAACAAGCAGCATGTGGTAAGCATTAGCTAGGGCCCAGCACAGTGCAGTAAGTTGCCCGTCTCTGGAACTGCTACAGCAATTTTACTTCAAATATTCTGCTACCTTATCAGGGTTCTGTGTTTGTTCAGAGGGAAGCTTCCAAACTATTAGAGCAGAATACTTCTTCAAAGTCTGGCCCATTTCCTCCCCATGCCACTCAGGAAATTCTACCTCTGGGGCAGTTCTCTGCACAACCTCCCTAGAAATCTCCAAACTGACTCTAAGCATGTTATAGACTGTACAAAGATGACATAGCAGAACAAGCAAGAGGAATACGGTGTCCTTAACATCTGAAGGGAACTCAGCATTCTCAAGAACTGGTGTGTCAGACTTGAAGGAGAGAAGGAGTTGAAAGGCTGGGAAAAATCATCCTCTTGTGTTGTCCCAAAAGGCTGGGTGTGATTATTAATAAACTCCCAGAAACAGCAGCCCAGATCAGGACAGGCAAACAACAACGAATACACATACCAAATGATCTTCATTGCTTTTGATGTTATCATTCCATAAATTGATATCCCAAACTGTTTCAACTGTATCTTGGTTCCTCTCCCTGATCTGAAAAAGCACCATCATAGGTAGATGGTTCTACATATATGGACACATATACAAGGTTAGGTGCCACACCACCATGGCCAGACCAGGCAACACGGTGACCAGGGAATTCTGTACCCAATATAGAAATGTTTTGGTCAAAATTGTTATTTTTTCACTTTCTCTCTTGAGCCCCTTTTTGTTGGGCACCAAATATGTCCTAGTTGAAGGCAATTTTACAGGGCAGAGACTGAAAGAAGTTACCTCCTCTTAGTTTTCAACCTCTCCCCTCTACCAATAAAGAGAGACAAATGTGAAGAGATGTAACTGAAAAAATCAACTGTTTACTAAAAGAAAACAGCAATAACCAAGAAATACGAAGGCAAACAGTTCAACCCTCAGCACAAATGCAGACAAGGTCCCCCTATTTGTGCCAGGGATCGCAGACACAGTAGCACAGGGTGCAGTCTCTGGGCCATGTGGCCAAGAGAAAAAGGAAACAACACAGCAAAAAAGTGTCCTCAGTACCAAAACTGCCACCTTCCCAAGCAACAACAGGAGCAGAGAAAAAACAAAACCTGGAAAACCTATTTTTGTCCAAAAGGAATCAATGCTGCCAAAACGCTTAAGGAAACTTCTTGGAAGTTTTGGGCCAACCCCTTCGGCAGCTGGAAACTTGTGGAGCGGCTCTGACCCTGGTGACAGGCAGCTGTCCTGAGCAGCAGCAGCAGCAAGTCCAAAGAAACATGTCCCTTGGCTCCAAAGGCAGTGGTTGCTATAGCAACTGTGGCAAGGGTCGCTGTCTTTTTTTTCATCAGTTCCTGGGAGGCTGTGGCTAGCAGCCTGTCAGAGCGCGCCACTTCCCAAAGTTATCTGGAGTCTGGAAAGAACAAAACACAGAGCTCCACGTGTCTGTTGCCTATTATTAATGGGACCCAACACCCCCTCCCCTTTCCATGAACGGGGGTAAACCACAGAAGTTCTGATTCCAACTCTGGGTCTTAAAGAGACAGTACACTACCTTGTGTGGATTGATGTAGAGAAGTTACGGAATAGACAATGCTGGGTCACCCCTAATGCTGAACTCCTCCTATCTCTGTAACTGTGATGGTCCTTCTAAGCAAACAGCTCCTCTACTTAAATATGCAACAAATCAAATTAATTAAAATTAATCAGCTGGTGTAGAGGTGTTTCTGAAGAACTCTGAGGACCATAAATTCAAATTAAGGCTTTCACAACTTCTTCCTAGGTTTCAAGAGAAGGTACATTAGCAAAAGGAAAAAAGGAAACCAGTCACCTTGTTAAACAGCATTCACCAGACGTGCTTGCAAAAGTGACTGTACTGAAGGCTCATACAGCCAGTTTTTATATGCTAAACCAGAAAATGAAACAGACAGACATAGCAATTAATAGTACCTAATGTTAATATTCACATAAGGTTAAGTATGATAGCAATCACATATTAGTGGAGCAATACAAACTTAATTATTGCAAAACTTTGATCATAGACATTCAGTGCTTTTAATTTTATTCATAGCATGCTTTGCTTGTTCTGATACTCCTTCAGGCAGTAATGTACATTGTCAGATTCAGTTTTTAAGGTAAAGGTGTGATAGATATATGCTAATTTACACATGCTCACGGAACATATTTTTTTCCTAACTGTTTTTTAACAGTGAGATTTTACTACAAAGCACTCCTTCTGGTTTTAGTAAGCTTTTAAATAGTTACAAAAAGTGTACAGCATGCTCTATTGCCAATAATGACTTCTCTTCTTGCAAATATGAGGATGCAATATAGTCTCCCCACCATTCTGTATTACAATTGATTTATTCACCAATCTAAACTTGTATATGGATTCTGATTGTTACGGTCTGAATGAGGACCTAAGAAGTGTGGGAATAGGATTAAAGTATTGCTCCTGACAGTTTCCTAAAAGTAGTCCTTGTTCTGCTAATTTTTTACATCTCCTACTTTTCAGCATAATCCTATGGCTCATTTATAACGTATTTGATTTAATACTTGAAAATGTGATTTCTGGTTTTAGTATTGATGCTTTACCTTTTGTCTTAAGCTGGTGTGAATTCAGAGCCTATATTTTATTACCTACTTGGAACAGAATGAGATTAATATTAAAGGGATATCAAACTCTTAAATGTTTATAGAACTTGTAGAAGAGATAAATCCATGTAACTGAGCATTGTGTAGGCATAATTAGAGTGATACAAAGTTTACCTGACTATGTATCAGCACTATTTCTGCATTTATTATCCTGATTTTCTTCAACAGATTACTTCATGACTTTTAAGGTTCTATATTTAACTGCTGAAAAAAAAAGAAAAAAGAAAGACTATCATCTTCATAGTCTTTCACTTTTTTGGTTTTAATGGTATTAGGTCTTAATCCTAAACTAAAAATGAGTATTCACACGGGGAAGGAAGAATCTGATGTCATTTATTTCTGGTTGTGATAGTTATACCTGATCATTAAAGAAACAAAGAGCCAGTCACTTCTGTGCTATTTTATGATATAGTACTGTCACTGCCAGAGAATTATGACAACTCATATTAAATATTTGGGTTGGACTTCTCATGGTGATATTTCACTGCAAACTTAGAGAGTACTGAGAGCATTTGCTTAACTTCCAAAATGTGTGTTAGCTCTTCCACCTTTTTTCTGCAAATTTTAGGTTTCCACCTCTACCAATGTGTGTGTGATATAAAACAGGGGGGAAAAAAGCTGCAATAAATATAAATAAATTTTTGTAGTAGCATTGACAATTTGTGTCAATTGCCTCAGGGCCATGCCAAGTTCTGTGTGGCAAGGTTTTTGGGCATTGTATTTTGTATGATTCAGTAAACTCAACTGGTGTAACCACTGCTGGAGAGGGCAATGACTTGGTATTAACAAGTTCTGTATTTTTTTTCATGTTCTAAAGACTGGTTTAAAACACATTAAAAATTAATAAAATGTTCTTTTTCTTTCAGGTGGGAGATGAAAGAAGATGCAAATCTTGAAGATGAGGAAGGAGTTATGGTAGAACACTTAAAAAATGTTTATTTGACACAAAGCACTCCTATCTCAGAGGATAAAGAAGAGCAATTACCTTGACAGATTTTGGGTAGCATCTTTATTCTGAATTCGATATGATTAACTTAATGCCATAATTTGTAAGACTAGAAAGCTCAGAAATATGTATCTTGAGTAGAAATTTTAAACTAAAAAGTGTTTGCCTGTTATTGTCTAGTCACCTCATCCAGGAAGCAGTTGTTCACATATGCATAAGGTGAGGAACAATGTAAGAAAATGTCAATGTCACAAAACAAGGAAGGTGTAGATCAATACGGCAGAGGCATAAACCAGAATGACAAAATAAGAATTGTTTTAAAAATATTAAACTCACTCTGAAAATAATGCAACTTCAGACACAGGCTAAGCAAATACTCCTGACTTCCATCCACCGCTTTGGAGTTGGAGTCAGCCTGCTCCCAGTTAGTTTACTCAAGGATCTTTTCTCTCCTTTGGTGCTTGTTTATTAGAACACCCAAAATATATGAAAAGGGACAGGTATAGACCATGGACTAACGGTGCTTTCTGAGTTGCTCCAGGATGAGTATGCTTGGCCATTATTTCCAATCAAAAATGCATCAGCTTTACTGCCCTCACAAATCCCACCTTAACACCCAGTGTATTTTATGGCTTAAAAAACACATCATAGAGAAACTTCAAAAGATTTGAGAACATCTTTTTATTTAAAAGAATTACTCACAGGCAGTGCTCAGAGGATTATCTTAACAATGAATTGGGAAAATAATAAATAATTTAATATTTATTTTTGATAAATATAGGAAAATTTCATTTTCAAAGTAATCCTGGTTTGATATTCAAAATTTTCTGAATATTAAATATTTTTCTTACACACTAGTTAAAACTATCAACATGACATTGTTTTTTATACAGAAGGTATAGTTGTATTTCTTTAGCTCTACAGAAATAATCCATAATTTTTCTGTTAGTTTCTTCCACTGGAAGTCCAAAGGAACTATATTCTCTGCCTGATGAAGGACTCTGGCAAGATCTTGCTAAGGTTGCAATCTGAGCAGAGTTATTAGTGTTCCCAGCACATCTTCACACAGATGCATTTATGGACATAGAGCACTTGAATAGGATGAAGGCATGTTTTGTCCCTACAGGCTTCAGCAGCATTATGGGTAATCATTTTACTAATACTGATTTAGGGTCTAATCTGAAATGCAGGTTTTTCTTCTCTTAATTGCGCTTTTTTTTTCTTGTATAAAACATCAGACCATTTAAAATGAAAATGTGGACAACAGCATCTCCCAGATCTCTAAAGATCTTGTTACAACACGGCATCAAAAGGGCTGTGAGCCACTGGAGCTTTAAAATGCTCAAAATACTAACTAAAGAATAAAATAGAATAAAAGAATAAAGAATAAAATAAGACTTCTTTTTCCACTGCCCGTACAGTAATTTAAGATCATCAAGAAATGATGAAGAGTAAAAACCATTTGTCTTTGTATTTCACCTTTGAAGATTAGTGGTGGACTTCAGGTTTAAAGTGTGTGTACAGGGATCTTCCATGGTGGTAGGTTTGGTATTCTGATAAATGAGGCACACATACTCCAAGCCATACAAATAATGTGTTAGTGTACATGGAAAATGGAGTTTAGAATATTTTCTCCTATTTTATCAAAATCTATTGTACATAATTAACTTTTTGTTTAGTCACATAAAGTGCCTATGTGGTGAAACTGAAATACTTCTTGAGAAAATGCTCCTCTTCTGGGAAATACTTACTCTGAGTAGGACAAACTTTGCAAGTGAATAAGCTGATCGAGAATAAAATCTCTCACTTACTCTTTAGTGGGAATATTATTCCAAACTGATTATTATCCTCTAAATTCACAACATACCTGGTTCTGGAGTAATCTATAAACAGTCACATTTTAAAATAAAAATTCTTTATGCCCCTTCCTCCTTTCTCTCCCTGCCGCATTAATTCAGCAATAAGTCACTGAGTGGCAGTAGGATAATTTTGTCTTTCCTTTTACAGTTACTGGGTCCAACTGCACTGCCAAGCCCACCTCTAAACCATGTCCCAAAGTACCACAAGTACACTTCTTTTAAATCCCTCCATGGATGGTGACTCCACCACTGTCCTGGGCAGCCTGTGTCAGGGCTTGATAACTTTTTCGGTCAAGAAATGTTTCTGAGAATCCAGTCTAAACCTACCCTGGCACAACTGGAGGCCATTTCCTTTCATCCTATCACTTATTATCTGGAAGAAGAAGTTGACTTCCTTTCAGGTAGTTGGAGAGACTGATAAGGTCTGCTTTATCCTGCTGTATCTGCTGTACCACTCTCTGCTTTAGCCTGCTTTCCTCCAGGCTAAACACCTCCAGATTCCTCAGCTGCTCCTGATCAGATTTGTGCTCCAGATCTCCCCAGCTCCATTGCTCTTCTTGGACATGCTTCAGAACCTCAATGTATTTCTTGTCACGGGGGCCCAAAACTGAACCCAAAATTCACCAGTGCTGAGGAAATGGGGACAAACACTTCTCTGGTCCTGCTGGCCACACTATTTCTGATAAAGGCCAAGATACTATTGGCCTTCTCAGCTACCTGGGCACACTGCTGGTTTATGTTCAGCCACCTGTTGAACAGCAACTTTTCTGCTGTGCTGCTTTCCAGTCACTCTGTCCCATGCCTATGGCATTGACTGGGGTTGTTTTGACCCAAGTACACTATGTTGACCCTTATTCCACTGGCTTCAGCCCTCTGATCCATATCCCTTGTCCATATCCCTTGTAAAGCCTTCCAACCCACCAGCAGGTCAACACTCCTCAACTTGGTGTCATCTGCAAACTGACTGAGGATGTCTTCTAGCCCCTCGTCCAAATAATGGATAAAGATATTAAACAGGATTGTCCCCAGTACTGTGCCTTGGGGAATCCCACTTATGACTGACCAACAACTAACATTCTTAAGAACGTAACATAAAAGCTGAACCTTTGCACAGTATTTTATTTGGATGTTTGTCCTATCAAAACCTATACATACATCTTATAGAGTATCTGAGTGCAAGTGACTGTGTGTTTCAACTTGAACTTGACCCACAATCCTCACTGAGAAATAGCAGGGCTTGGTTTTGTTGGCAGTGTAACCGTCCCAATAACTGACCTTTAGGGTATAAAAGAGACATCATCTTGGCAACATCATTTAATGCTGAATATACACTTTTGCAACATTCATATTTGTTCAATAAAATTACAGTAATAATAAGAATTGTACAGCTATGATTGCTAAGTAATATGGCATTAATTTTAAAAGACTTCTTACTTTAAACACTTAATTGAAAATTGAAAGAACTGACTATTTTTCCATTGCATAGATGGATTCCATAGATGCTTGTGTGTAAAATTAGGAATACTTGCATAACTGTAAGACTGCTGCTTTCTTTGGCTTTTCTTCATAAAACAGTAGTTCTATATTTTAAAAGTTGTGCTGATTCTAAAATTTACTGAAGATTAAATTAATTTTTGAAAGTGATGCAATGTCTTGGCTCTTTCACACTACTTATTCATCCAGGAATATCTCACATGTCTGTTTAGCTTAACAAGAGTCAGATTTGCTGGCTAAAGTGTGGGCCCTATGTTTCATGACCACTGCAATCTGATTGTGTTAACTGCTCCTGTAAAGATTGTCAAAAATAAGAACTAAGGTCTGTTGTGTACAACAGACCTTTCTGATTGGGCAAGAGCTGGCCTCATTGGCTCAACTGAGGTAGCTCAAAAGGAATTTTTTTGTATTTATAGATATTTATTGGATCAGATAGCACAAACTAGGCAACTATACATTATTATTAATGCTCACACCTAATAATCATTTAACAATTTAATATATGTAGCCCCTTTTACTACACAGGCTTCAATGTTAGACTTCGTGGCATGGAATACCTCTGATTAGGTTTGTTTAATGTCCCCTTCAGAGTGTTCTGAATCTGAACATCTTTCATCTTTTGAAAGGTGATTAATAAAATTAGAAGCAGGGCAAAATTGAAATTGCATTAATAATAATGAAACTCAAGAAAAGAGGAGAAAGAGATTTTGGAAACAGACAGGCATTTAGACATAGCCCTGCTTTCTAGTGACTGCTGTCCTGAGAGAATCCCATAGATCATTGCTGTATTCTAGGGGAGGGATTTCAACACACAAGTAAGGTATTTGCTCAGGAAACGAGTGGATTTCAACACACAAGTAAGCTATTTGCTCAGGAAACGTGTGATGGCAAGTGTATGTTCTCTAATGCACCTCTACATCATCACAGCAGTGCCTGGTAGGCATGAGGCTGGCTTCTTCCAATTAGCTTCTTCTGGTAGAAATATTCAATTTCCCTCTCACTTGGGAGGTCTTTGCAATGTACCAGTAGTCTTATGTACACTAAAGCATCAATTATATGCTGATACAATACTATTTTATGAAGCTCCTTAAAAATACGTGCAATTGTTTCTAGTGACAAACACTACTCATGCTCCCAAGGCAACAGCTGAAAGACAGAGGAATTAGACCCTTTGTCCAATTAGACATGAAATGAGAGAGTAACTCAATGGCAACAGGGAGATTTCTAAGTGAGCATATACATCTTGGGGAGTTTCTGGTTGGAGCAAAGCCACTTCTCTGTAATAATTTTCCATACTGTAAACAGTGGTATGAGTGGAAGCAGAATCTGTAAAACTATTCTAAGTGTAATAAGTAAAGGTGAGCTTGCTTTATCCTCTACCTTCGGACTCCAACACTTGAAATGCAGACCAAACTAATTGACATTGTCAGGAAGGCAATACAAGAAAAGCATGCAAGGTCTTGAGCAGGCTGGGCCTTGTAATAGCCATCAGTAAAATGCTGAAGGAACTAGATTACTCCTCCTTAGCAGCAGCATTTGAGAATAAACTGTTAGCAATTATTGCAGCAGGTGAAACAATGATACGGAGCTGAGAGAAAAACACTGTAAAAACAAGGGACTCATGCAAAGGAGAAAAAATAAATCCAAATCCTTTCTTCTTTTTCCTGAAAAAAAGTGATTTTGTAACAAGGGTCTCAGGAAGAACTGGTAATTACCAAATACTAATGAGTTAAATGCCCTTCAGAATTAAGACTGTATCTTAATTACTCTTAATAGACTAATTCCTAAACTGACAAGAAGTCACTGAAATCATGGCTAGTGCAAATTTCACCACCACATCAAGACCTTCATAACCCTTACAACTTCAGCTGTTAGTAGGTTGCAATCATCTCTGAGAAGATACTGTGTAATATCTGCTATTGAAGGAAGTGTGTTTATGTTAAAATAGCTCAGTATACAGTTTCTGCCCATGTGGTAAAACTCACTGAAATACTTTTTGTGGAAAGCTCCTCTTCTGGGGAACTCTTATTCAGGATAGGATACATTTTGCAAGTGAAATAATCTAATCCAGAATAAACACCCTCACTTACTCCTACATGTGAATGTCCCGACACGGAGTTGTTCCAAACTGGCTATTATCCTTTAAATTCACAACACACATTGTTCTGGAGTTATCTGTAAACAGTCACATTGGGAAAAAAAAAGAAGCAAAACAAAACAAAACCTTTATGACCTTTATGTCCCATTCACTGTGTTTTCTCTCTGTGTCTCCACTGTATTTCCTGTTCAGTATGTTTTCTCCTTGGTGCATTAATTCAGCAGTAATACACTGGGTAACAGTAGGGAAATTCTGTCTTTCCCTGTACAGCACTGCCAAGCTACATCTGCACATCTTTTCAATCCTCCCAGGGCTGGTGACTGCACCACCACTACAGAGTTTCTGCAGTAAAGTGGTCCAAACTCCAACTGACAATAGCCTCAATGTCTATGCTGCCCTGAGTTACAGCCATATTCTCTCTAGAAGTAAAACAAAGAACCACATAATCGTGATCATAATCCACAGGTCTGATATTTTCCAGTTACTGCGTCAAACAGAATGCCACATCTGCCATGCCAAACACAGGCCTCAAACTTCATTGTTGATGGAGGTTTGCTGCAACAGCATAACTTTTTAGGACAACATTCTAGAAAAATAGTATCTTTTCAGCTCTCCCAATAAATGCATACATTGATTAAAATTACTTTTGTAAAGCAAGCACTCAGTCATTAGAAAGCACCTGATGAATTATTAGCAATGCACCCATGGGTGTTCCTTACAATACCTGTTAATGACATGGTTATGTATATTCTGTCCCTAGATTAATTCTCTAGAGCATGGAATATGATTATACAAACAATTTTGGTAAATTTGTGATTGCCTAATATCCAACAATTTTATTATTTTGTCCCATAATCTGTGTTTTCTATGTAAAAAGTCTAATAACTTTTGAGTATTTGGTTTCCCTAAAGAAATAGGGTCACATAGCTCTTCATGGGTCGTCTTGACTCGGTTTTGTTTTCCACCTCAGTACTGCCTTTCAGGCATTCTTGACAAATTTATTGGTTTATTAATATTTGCAGTAAATTACAATGTGGGTACTGCTGCCACTCAGTTATACATGGATAAATATTTCATCTTCTTGACTGTTACACAGACCTAAAGCTGTGTGGGTATATGGACAATAATTTCAGGCTTGCAATTTGAACACTTCTGCTCCTAATGTTCCACATGAATTCTATAATATCTATGTTCTTCCATTGTTCTAAGCTACCTTTGTTACCTGGGATAGTGGAAAGTATGCTACTGGTGAGTTAAATTTTTTCTTAAACTAATGTATTTACCCCAGGTTTTATTTTCTTTAATTTCTCTGAACTTTAAATTTACACTTGGAAATCCATAGCACATCTGTTGTCACAACCTACAAACATCTAAATACTGATTAGTAAAGCCTGTGCCTTCTCAAACCTGATACAGGGTCTTAGAGAATCAATAATTCAATAAACATAAAATTCAAACCTACCACCTGCAAGGTTATCATTCAAGAAATGCAGTAGTTGTTTTCACTTTGATTTTCATCTTTCTGTGAAATCCACAAAGTTCATCTTTAAGGAGGTGTTTGCTAATGTGCAGGACACTTTATGTGTATATAAAAATCTACATATTTTATATAATTGTCTTAAATGGATTTTATTATGTAGATTAAGGTTATGCTTTTCCTTTAGATATTGGACAAACACTGGGGAGGTAAGAGACTGAAATGGCAGGTGGTTTTTGTTCTGGCATATGACTAGCAAACAGATAACTTTTTATGGTGAGCCAGATACGGCTTTGGGAAGGAAAGTCTGTTGGCAGGAATCCTATCTGCAGGTATGAATTAACTACAGGAAACTGATAGTTGAACAAGTGCTATGAAGACTTTTTTTGGAGGCAAATGGATAAGGTCTCTTCAAACAAGAATACATTTCAGCTAAGGCTCCCAAATTTCACATATGCCCTTCCACTTTATGAAGGAAGTGAGAGACATTGTTGTATTAATGCAATGCAAATGTGTGATGTTAGTCATGTGGCCTCCTTTAACCAGAACATGGCAGTCTGTCTTTTTTTCCAAGAGTTTTGCAGGCTCTTTATAATTATTGACTGTACATCCACCAGACTTTGGTATCAGCACGCAGATACCTTCACTCTAAGGTGCCTCCACCAAAAGGTCCTTTAACTACATAATGGAAAAGGTACATGTATTTGCTTTTCCATTTTCTATGTACACAAACTGCTTAGATGGCAGTTGTACAATTAAAAAAAAAAGTTATATAATACCCTGAAGCAATCATCTGCTCTAAAATGCATAATTTATTCAAAAATCACTTGTGGAGTGAGGGATTGATGGTTTAAAATGGAAAAATTATAGGTATGGAAAGTACTTTCTTGCAAAAATAAATAATGTAATCTAATATTGAGATCAAATATTTCAAAATTCGAAGTACAATTAAATTGTTTGCACATAGAACAAGAGTGAGATAACTTTACAATGTTTGCATCATAAACCCATATATCTACAGAGTAAATAGTAGAACACAGACCATAAAGTTCTGTCATGAGTGTTGCTTTCAATTTTTGTTTCATTCCACCAAAACTTTTCATATCAGTCTGGCATTTTTTTAACAACTATATACAGGACCAAAGAATTACGAGTGGTAGCTTGAAATATATATCATATATATTTAATCTTTACATCAAATGCAAAAGCAGTAAGTGAAAAACAAAGACATAAAAGACTGTAAAAACTCTTGAGAACATATAATGAAGTGTAAGAGTGAATGTCACAACAGATTTATGTATGTTCAAGTTTCAGCAAAAACTGCCGAAGACGAATTTAAGAGTATTTATATATCATGCTTTTGGCACAATAGCAGGAACCAAAATAAATTATCCAGGAATAAGACATAGGAAACAGATTCAGGGTGTAAACAACAAGCTGAATAAGAATTTTGTATTAAAGAAAACTTTCAAGCCAAAAGAGAGGTTTTTCCAGCCTTGCAGAACACTGGAGAACAGTGTTGTTTTTTTAATGAGTTTTCAGCATTTCACTTTTTAAAAACACTTTCTAGTTTAATTATTGTGTAAAGTGTTTCTGAAAAGATAACACATCATCTTTGTCAGCAAAACTAACATATTTTTCTTTTTCAAGATATAATTTCTCTGTATTTATGCACTATAAATTGTACACAAAAAAGCCTACTCCATGGATGTCAAGCCAAAAGAGCAAATGAAAAGAAATTGCAAAGGCAATTCTAAAGAGAATTATTTTTTCTCCCTCTCTCTTTTCTTTTGAGCTTTGGTTTAGAAGGAACTCTGACAAGACTATGCCTTTTTTGTTTTTTTTTTAATCTTTGGAAATAGGAACTGTCATTAATCTAAACAAACAAATTAATTTAAGACAAAAAAAAATTGATTTGTCTTCCAGATTGGGGTCTGACAAGAGGTGGGGTGAAGTTGCTCTGTAACGTAGACCTATATTGTGCAAAGACATCACTCAGCATTAAATAATATCTTGTGATTTTAATAAAGTAGGTGAAATGAGATGGTCAGTAGGACATAGCAAAATGACAATGCACTTTTCAATATGATTCTTCTCTAGACTGATACCCTTTGAATCCTTTTGTCGAAGAAAATTATTCCTTAACTGCATCACATCCTTCAATTTCAGGATGCAGAGTAAAGCTCAAGTGGAATAAACTGATCACATTTATTGCAAATGTAAATCCAACCCATGTAAACAGAAAGTAATCGGTTTCAGTACTCAGATAGCCCTGTTGTGAACTGTTTGCCAGGTTTAGCACGACTTTAACCAGCAGTAATATGACTGAGAACAAACAAAAGTGTTAATAACTCACAGTGCCAGATGCTGAAAGGAGAAACATTGGTACTTCTGAAGAAAGGGTCATGGTCATGGGTCAAGGTCCACGAGCACTGAACTGCAGGAGGCCCTAACAACTGCTTGTACAAGTTGCATTGCAGGATAGCTGTTAAAATCATTCATCCTACTTGCTAGAATCATCTATCAGCTGCTTCTAGAATCCTGCCCACCTTTGCTTTGTCATCTGGAGGAGATAAAGTTTTAATTGTGAGCAGGTGGTATAGGAAAAAAAAGAAGGAAAAAAAAGACAAGGAGCCTTCTGTCATTCCAAATTTCTCATCCTATCTTGCTTTCTGTTTCAATGTCTTCATGCTGATTGACGTTCTTCAGGCAGTTTTTTAAAAGACAAAAAATATAAATAAAGTCAATTGAAACAAATAAGATGAAGGACAACAAAGAATGCATCATAAAGTGCATTGCAGAATGGGAATTAAAAATACTGCCTATTACAGCTTTTTCCCTTTTATTCTTTGACTCTTACCTCACTTAAGTGTGAAATAATTCCTAGTTTTCTTGGCATCCATTACCAAATACCACGCTTTTCTGTTTATTCTCCACATATGTATTACCTTAAGAGTTTTTTCTTAAGTTCATTTTAGTTTTCACTAAGCTACAGTATTAAACTTCAGAAGCTCACATTTTGGGGTTCAAAATGGTTCTATTCACAATATTTTCATTCACCTTTCTGTTCCATTTTCTGAGTCAATGAGATGACATTTTTTCAGCAATTTGAAATAATCCTTGTTAAAGCAGTGTCTGTCACTATAAGAAGAACTGTCTTCAGACCATGATCATTTGTCATCAACAAATATTTGGCTCCCTTGGTTTGCTTCTCTTTAGATATGATATGATATTTGAAAGTAACTTCTCCCACTTTTGATATGTTTTGAGTTAAATTTTTTTCCTCCCATTAAAAAAAAATAATTATACTGACAGCACTCAAAACTGCATGCTCTGTCACATAGACTTCAGCCCTTGGTTAAAATAGCTTTTCTCTTCTCCATGATGCAGACACTGGCAGAGCCACTCGCCCAGGTCAGTCGGTGACTTCAATTTCATCAGTTGGCTGGCTTGCTTATCTCACATTTCCAGTGCATCCTAGGACCCTTTCTTCCAATGTATTATTGCTTTAGTGGCTTTCTTGAAAATCTCCCAGTCTTGTTTCTGCATTTGAATTTTTTAGCCCTCTGAGCTGTTTTCAGTGCAGTGTTGCCATTGTTTCATAAGACTGGCAGTTGACAGTTTTTCTTGTTGAAAAAAAAATTTTGTCGCTCTTTTTCAACTTCAATTTCCTAATTATTTCATGGGAAAGGAACACAGTCTCTCTGGCCTTTGTTTTATTACTTGTATTCTTGGAGGGCAAAAAACAAGGCATGGTATCAGAAAGGACTCCTTTAGGGAACATGTCCAGGCAAACAAACAATAGGTGTTTTGTTCATACTAGGAAAGTATGTCCTGGCCATGCCCCCTCATGGCTTTTTGTGCACCTCCCTGCTGGCAGAGCATGAGAAAGTGCAAAGAGAGAGCAGTACAGTCCTGCATGTAGGGCAAGCACTACCAAGCAACAGCTGAAACACCAATGTGTCATCCATATTATTTTCATACTACATGCAAAACATAGCACTGTTCCAGCTACTAAGATGAAAATGAACTCTATCCCAGCTAAAACCAGGCCATCACACTTTCTATTCATATCTGCTTAGCATGGAGTAACTGGTGATTCCAAGGCGAGTCATGACAACTGAATATGAGTTGGTTCAATCCAGTTTACTTGGAAAGAATTTATATTAAAAAGATGTTTTATGCAGTTTTAGCCTTGTCATATTCTCTACATTTCCCTTACAGTCTCAGAGGCCATCTTGATATGAAGGACAATGTAACAATCCACTCATCACTTTTAACTAGTTCTGTCCCGTTCTACAGACTACACACATTAACAGTCATTAACAAAATGCAGTCCAAGATAGTTTTAATTATATGACCACTTGTGCTTTTTGTAGGGGACTGTTGTTTCATAAACCACATTCTTTTCTGTACATTTTTTTAAAATGCAGCTCCATTTTCCATGAGTAAAGTCTGAGATTTTGAAGATATTTTATGAAACTAATTTCTACTGCATCTGAGTGTTTCAAACTTGCCTTCAATTAATGCACATAAGTAAATTATGTTTTTGCTTAAATTGTGAACTTAATGGAAAGCAGCTTTAATAATCCTGGATGCACAATTGCAAGTGATACAGATCTGACTTTTAACACATCAGATATTATACAGCACCTTGTGAAGGCAAAGTTTCCATCTGTTTCAGATTTAACTATTCACACTTCATATTTCTGAAAAGTGAACTCAGGAACCTTACCAGACATTCAACAGAATCACAGACTCATTACATGGTTTGGGGTGGAAGGGACTTTAAAGACGATTTTGTTTCAACCCCTCTGCCATGGGCAGGGAACCTTGCACTAGACAAGGCTGCTCAAAGTCCTGTCCAGCCTGGCTATTATCAACAAGCATGCAGATTAGTGTTTTTGCTAGTATTAGCCTATTACTGGTATTATTGTAGATCACAGAAGTCTATAGAGATACCAGAACTCCACAGTTCTACATGCAAACAGACGATAAAGGCCCAGCTTCCAGCAAAAGGCTATTAACTACACACTACCTCTGGTTCCTTTTCACTGCAGATATTTGGAATTTTGGGGCCAGTCCTATAATAAGACATGGAAACCTCCCTTTTCAAACTGCTAGGTCTTTGTAATTTGAAGAGCTTCAAATCTGTGGCTCAAGCATCTTTGTGGGTCAAACATCTCCATCTCACAACATCCTTGCAAGTTGTTTTGATAAACTTGCCCTCCTTGAATCCTTCCCTGGACCTGAAAATAAAAAAGGCTGTATCAAAATCAGAGACACAGCACATTTTTAGCGGTACTACTCACAAAAACTGTTCCTGAATCTTGATCTAGAGTCCTATATTCTACCAGTTTTGGTTTTTTGTTGTTAATTTTTTTTTGTTTTGTTTTGGTTTATTGTTTGGGATTTGAGGCTTTTTTTTTTTCGGTGGGTACTGCAAAAGATGGAGAATGAAGGTGAACCAGGTTAAGACACTAATAAAAAACACTGACTACTTTTAATGTGAGTCAGTACTAACCAGGTTCACCTTGCAGCTTAGCAGTACTTGCAAAGAGCAATTGAATGAATTTCAAATGAGAGGATAGGATTGCTTACATCAATACAGTATCAAAAAATGTTCATAAAATGATTCCTAACCCTGACTTCTCTGCTACATACACTATTCAGAGCTGATAGGCTAGACCAATCACAGCACTGTTTTATGGCATCCCTAACATCTCATCAAAAGACTAACATCTAAGCACCACTTTTTTCTAACATGGGAAATACAGGGAAAGCAGTCTCAATATGAGAGGCTCAAATATGATTTCTAAAATGTAAGCCGACTAGTTCTCCAAGACATTATAATATCTTCTGCATTGAGGAAGTATTTTACTTATTCCTTCCTTAGGTATTACAGAATACACTGAAACAGGTTGACCTGAGAGGGCGTAGATCTCTCAGTCCTGTAAACATTCAAGGTCAGGCTGGACAGGGCTCTGAGCAACCTCATCAGTTTGAAGATGTCCCTGCTCATTGCAGGAGGTTTGGACTAAATGGTCTTTAAAGATTCCTTCCTATGCAAAGTATTCCATTGAGAGCAAAAATACAAGATTGCTACTTTGGGTCATAAGAGAAAGAGCAGCTGGGAACCACCCTGATGAAAAATGTTTCTCCTACATAGGCCTGTCCATGGCTCTAGTTTGATGGATTTCACCATCAGTCATGACTGGGATATAGGAGGGGATGAAACATACCAGTTGCCTACATGGTACATGACATTTTTCAGATGTCCTTGAGACAGAACACCTGACAACCACTCTGTGCTGAACCATGAGAGAATTTGCATTATGCTGGTTGTCAGCAGTCATTTGACCAAATATCTGGAGAGATTTTCGAGGGAGGAAGACATTGTATCCTTGAAATCAAACTCAAGATGCTTCTTGCAATGCAAGAACAAAGGTGTTGGGATTGCTTTTGGCGGTCACTGTTTTACAGTAGGCCAATGCAACACAGCCCTCGCGTATTCCTGAAGATGCCTGAAACATCTAACATGAAAAATTTTATTGTCTTTTCTTTTTACAAACTCCTAAGTGATCAACATGGAAAGCTGGGAGTGGAAACACGACCTTCCTCGTGAGATCTACCAGCACTGGAGTAATAGGCCCAGATCTAGATGCCGGTACTCTCCTGGTCCGTCAGCGATGACGGGAGTCCGCCGCCTCCCTCGTGACTTTATTCCGACTGAGCTCCTCAAAAACTACTTCTTCAGGGAAAGCCGCTGTCTCCGGGCAGCACCCTGACGTGCACCGCCCGCCCTCCGGCCGCCGGCTCAGCGCCGCGTGCGGCAGGGCCCCCACCCGAGCCCGGTCCCAGGCGAGCTGCGCGGGG
>VZRZ01008806.1:69485-110939 GCA_013398175.1 Climacteris rufus | reverse complement strand
CGAGGCAGGAGGTGGGCGGCCGGCCGGCCTCCGCGCCACCCGCGGCGGGCGAGTCGGGGTGGCGCTGCCCGGGCGCCCCTCGCAGTCCTGCATCGGGACGAAGACTACGGGCCCTCGGGCGTCCCGTGCGCTTGGTGTCAGGCCCGGAGCGGTGGCGGGACCGGACGGGGTGGCGGCGGCTGCCTACGGCAGGGCCCCTGAGCTGTCGGCGCCGCCCACGTGGGCTGCGGGAACGGGTGTGGAAGTACCTGGGTGCTCGTGTCAGTGCTGGGAAATGGCCACAGTGTCACCGCCCAGGACCGGCCCCCAGGCTCCGCCGACCGCTGCGCTGTGCCTGCTGCTGCTCCACTTGTTGGCACCTTCGTAACTGCTTCCCGATATCACGGGTGTCACATGAACCAGAAACAGAGGATAACAGTTATAATTTTCAATTTTCTACATAATCTAAGGCTTTTGTTTTTCGGAATGTGTCCTCACAGTCATTGCTGCAGTTTTTCGTGCTGTCAGCTCCTTTTGCAAAACAAGACTTCCCACTTTTCTCTGTTGCCTAATGCAAGCTTTCTGTACAGTTGTAAATGATAAAAAGTCATTGCTTGAGCGTAATTCTCCTGACTTGACAATATAGCTGGGCTTGAGTGGCAATTTTCATTCCAAATCCTGCTCTTCTAATTAGATGGGATTGAAATTTTCTTTTTAGACTTAAGTTTCTTGTTTCCTGTAAGTTGTTCTGGTAGTTAGCTGCATTAAATATTCACAATTTCGGAGTGATCTAAATGCAGGGAAATAGTTTTCCGGTTTAAATTGTTACTTGATTTTGGTTTTGCAGGGATAAAACTCAAAATTTGTGCTTCTAAAGCTGGAGATGTTTGCCATCTATAGTTCCTTGCCTAAAACCACTTACTTTGCTCTTTAAAGAACTGTTGCCTTCTTTTTTCTTTGAAAGATAAATACTGATGCTTTGGAGTCAGAATTAACCACTTCTAGATTCCTAACTTTTAACTGTGGTGTTGTGTGAGCCAAGCTGCTCAGAACCATGTAAGCCAGCTTGTCAAGTCTTCACTTGCATCTGTCTTCCACTTTGCATTATACGTGCATGAAGTTTTCGGCTGAAGTGTTAAGCTTGAATAAACAAGTCACAGACCTTGGTCAGAACATAGCATCACTGGCAAAAGAAGTATGATGAAAGCGACAGCAATTAAAAAGCTAGCTGGATGTCTTTGATCTTAAGGGAGCAGTGATTTGGTGACACTAAAGAGTGAGGTGTCAACAATACTTGCCTTCAAAGAAGCATAAATACCAGTAATACAACAAAAAGGTCGTGCCCTTTTATTTACCATTAGTATGTTCTAGGAATCCTTAATGAGTCTGGGAGTGCAAGTGGGTAGCAACATGTTTTGTTACAAATGGCAAAGCAGCCTTGTGATAGCATCTTGGTTAAAGAATGCTTGTACATTGTTAAAATTAGGTGTTTTATAATTGTGTAGGAAAAAGTAAAAAAACTCTTGTGTAGGGAAAAAACTGAAATCTTAAAATTGAAGATACTGAGTGGCTTGGGGTATGTCACATAGTCTGATCAATGTTAAAATGCAGAAAGCATGTCTGTATGTGCTCCTCTCGGTTTGGAATTGAGAACATCGGGTGTTCTGAGTTGTTTCAGTTATTGTTTCACTTTCTTTAAAAAGAAAAAAGAAAGATTCTTTGCTTTTAGGAGTATTGGTCTTCACATAGTAGCTCCAGATAGAAGCCTCAGGTAATGGCTGTTTCTGTTGCTGTGATGCCTTTTGGGACTACCTAAAAACAGAAGCCAGGCGAAATTAGGGATGTAAAAAAGCAGTTATATTTGTGAAGGGCCTTCAGGTACATTTCAGGCAAAATGAATCCCCCCCAGGGCTGTACCCAAAAAATGGACAACGGGTCACAGTTTTTCATGCTTGTATAAGTTTGGTCCGTTTGCATTTTGGGGGTTAATCTTCCAATTACAGCTTCAGGTAATTAAGTCACTTATGCCCAGTTTGTTCTCCCCCCCCCAGCCCACTTTTGTTTACATTTCTTGGGGCCTGAGACAGTAAGGTGTCCTTGGTTCCCAGGCCTACAGAGAAATTGTTTTATCTGACCAAAATGGGAAAAAACAGTAGGTAACACTCTATATGTAGTTTTGAGTTATACACTAAAGAGTTGCAGGATTACAAATACATGAAAAATATAAAAGCTAAAATCCTAAGGCATCAGCTGAAGTTGCTGCCAGTACTTACTGCCTGCCTGTCAGCTGGAGGTCTGATATGCCTGCCACCCTTGGTGTTAGTCTAGGCACTCCCCAGCCCACCTCTGTCAAAACATGGTGGGTTAAGACAGATGTAATATTTATTGTGTTTAAGCTGACCTGACTCTTTTTGTCTGCAGTAGGTTAGCAGAGGCATGTAGGCATAGGAATAAGATGAAAACTTCCAGCAGGCCAGCAGTACTGAGCAGCTGGAGGCAGACAAGGGCATCATCATTTCAGAAGCATAGCGCACGCTCAGACTGCTCTCTGCCTTAGTGAAATGCCTTTAATTATTGGAGTTTTCTCACCAGTGCCTGAATTTTGTCTGTCTTCTTGAGATTGCCTTTTCAGTGATTGTAGCCAATTATGACTATATTTAAATCTTCAAGTTGACTTGACTGTGGTCTTTACTGAATTGCCTTTCATGTACTAGTTAACAAGTGTTTGGGAGAGATTCTCCTTATAATTACTCAGTGGGGATTTATCTTTTAGAATCTCTTCTTTTAAGTTCACAACCTTATTTTTTTCCCCTTGAAGACTCAGCACTGACTCTGGAGGTTTTGCCATTCCAGGCTCTATAGAAAAAGTTCTGAATACAACTCTATTGCTGGTTCTTTGAATTTGACCCACTGTTCCTTTGGGGAACAATGTGCTGTCGTGACTGAGGAGTTTTTTAGATTTACAATAGATTACTGGAATTCTTTGAAGTAAATCATACATACAAAAAATGAATAGATATCTTTTTAAAATTTTTTTCCACACGCTTACTGAAACAAATTGGTTAACAATGGACATGAAAACATCCTCTTATGAAATTTAATGCTGCTCTATGAATTTGTTTGGTGCCTTAGAAGGACATTTTTTTCTCTTTATAAATGTTGTTGTACATATATCTACTTAGGCTGTAGATCAGTTTCACAGATTTGTACTGAGTGGAATTCCCAAAGTACAGTTTAATGGGTTTAAATTTGTTATTTTTCATGGTTATTTTTCAGCATTTTATGTGCTGTGTGGACTTTGAGAACCGAATTTTTAACTGTTTGCAGCATTCCTTACACTGTTCTTGTAATGTGACTGAGTCTTATCAGAAGGCAAAAGGATAATGTTCAGTTTTGTATCATCCTTGCCTTTCTGCTCAGCTCATCATCAGATACTTATTAATACCAGTTTTGGTCATGATTTTTGTACCATGGCTGACTACTTCCACAAATTAGACTGGGACCAAAAGTTGCTTACTTCCAGCTACAGACCTGATCAGCCAGAAGAGCGTCTAGGGTGCAGTTTCACAGCCTGTTCACATTAGATCCCTGCTGTTGGAAGGGGCAGCATTCTTCTCTGCTTCCTGCCCCATATCTTCAGGCCATACAGAAGATCAGCTGGCTGCCATAGTGAGCCAGGTAAGGAAGCTGATCCAGCTGATACAGAACTAGAAGTATGAAATGGTTCTTTCTCATTGCATGAGCTTGCTCACTAGCATGAGTGCCATCGTAAGTAGTAGTGGTAGGACATGGGGCAGTGGCTTGAAACTCAAAGAAGGCAAGTTTAGATTAGATAACAGGAAGACATTTTTTATTACAATGAGGATGGTAGGACACGAGAGCAGGTTGTCCAGAGAAGCTGTGGGAAGCATCCTTGGAAGTGGAAGGCCAGGCAGGTGTTTTAGGCAAACTGGTGTAGTGGAAGGTGGGAAAGGCATTGGACTAGATAAGCTTCAAGGTGTCTCAAAACCCAGATGCTTCTGTGAGTGTAAGAAATTATGTAGGACTGAGGTGGAGGACTGGAGTATCTAGGAGAAGGGCTGAAAGTGTATTATATGGATTTTAGCAGATCATGGGTCTGCAGCCTGAGTCAGCTTGTACTTCAGTTGACTGTGGTGAAAGTCTCTCAACCAGTTTTCTGAGCCATCTACTTCATGAGTTAATTAGTAATGATACTGCTGGTGAGGCTGGTGTCCTGTTCTGTAGTCTAGTTAATTCTTCATGTAACTGCTTTTATTCCTGTTACACTCTCCTGAAGAGGGTTGACCTTCATCTGGATGGAACCTCTCTGGTACTGCAGTTTGTATTCAGTTGAGTTTGTATCCAAAAAGGAAAAATAAACCGTATGGACTTTATCCGGCTAATTTCAGGTGTTTCTGCTACTGTAGTTTCTGTACTCTTCCAGGTTCCTGTTGGCCAGCAGCAATTAAGGAGACCAGTCTGTGCTAAGCCTGCTATATAAACGTTTGAGTATTTTAGGTAGTTGATTTTTAATACTTAGATGAAAAAAGTAGTGTCTTAGCAACCATAGTATTAGCTGAATCAATATATTTAGTATATTGGTTAATTTAAGAAACTCTTCTGTCAGCAAACAGTTTATTCTCAGTGTTGTGGTTTAAACCCAGTCGGCAGCTAAGTACCATACAGCTGGTTGGTCACTTCCTTCTCGCTCCCCCCTGCCCCAGTGGAAGGGTGAATGAATTAGAAAAGAAATGTACAACTTCTGGGGTGGAAAAAGCAGTCTAATTATTGAAAGAAAGCAAAATATAATAGTAATGATAATAATAATAATTGTAATGAAGGGGAAAGGGAGGGGGAAATAAAAGTCAAGACAGACAAGTAATGTGCAGTACAATTGCTTCCCACCTGCCCATCCCTGAACAGTCATTGTCCCCCACTTCTGAATAGCTCCCCCAGTTTATATTGGGACACAATGTTCTGTAGTATGGAATGTCCCTTTGGCAAGTTCATGTCACCTCTGCTGGCCATGCTTCCTTTCAGCCTTTTGTGCAGCTCCTCACTAGCAGAGCATGAGACACAGAAACGTCATGGACTTAGGTTAAGCACTAAAAACCAACCAAACCATCCATGCGTTATCAACATTATTCTCATCCTGAATCCAAAACACAGCACTGTACCAGGTATGCTAACCCAGCTGAAACCAGGACACTGAAGCAGGCAAATGAAGGAGTTTTCTTTATTTCATGTCTAGAAGGAGTTGACGATTAGAATAAGAATTAGCTGTGCACATTGTCAATTGTACTGCAAATTATCCAGTTCAATGTTGACTGGAAGCAGCTCCATACCTGAAACACTAGTAATGTTAGTGCTTTGGTTTTTTGATGCTTGTGCATTTGAAGTCAGGCATTACATTGTTCCAGTTTCTGCCTTTTTTAAAATGTAGTTTATTATCAGTTGTTAATAAGGAATGTTACTGTCAGTTTCAAGTCAAAGTTTAAGCTAAAATTTTTTTTTGAGAGGGACATACTCAAAATGTTTTTGATTGTATTGAAAATATTCTTGATTACTCTTAAGTAGCCCTAGGCAACTCCAAGATGTAGATTAAAAAGTATGAAATGTAATAGGAAGATAGCTTTGGAAATGGTGAACTATTTCCCAAGATAGCTAGTCTGGATTTGTCTGAATTACAAGCTTCATAAAGTTGCCATTTTCCATTTGCAATAAATCTTTTAAGGTACTTAATTTGAATTCTCTGGGCATTTCAGCTGCAGTGTACATATTCTGCTGGCTGATTGAGCTTTCTTCACTGTATCAGCTTTATGCAGTGTCTATGGTGAAAGCCCCTGGTGAGACATGGGAAAAATGTGTTCTCTGGTTGCTTGTCAACCCTCGACTGAGGTGTATTTTGTCTTAGGAATAAGCATAATGTACCTCATTCATGTTTTGTTTTAGGTGCATGAAGAGAGGTGATTTATTGTACTTAGGAGCTGTTTTATACTGCTGTGTCTTGTTTTTGGAGTAGTAACTGCTTGTTTGAGAATATGGACAAGATAATTCTGATTGATCATGTTGTCAATGTGCCAAGTACTCTCCAGGTTGTCTTGAATGCTGTGTTGAAGACCGAACCCAACAAATAATGTAATGGTTATAGTTTCTTTTGAAGTTCTGCAAGCCAGGCTTTATAGAGCCTTGAAATGCACATTTGAGTGGCTGTCATGTTTGCACAGCATGGTTTGCATGCAATACATGCAGATCTCGGTCTCCTTGTTTAGCTTAAGGAGATGGTAACACACGTTCTTGCTTTGCAGCCTTCCTTCTTTTCTTAGGCACAATGTATAGCCAATCTTGAAAACATCTTGCTTTTTTTCGTTAATAAATGAGCATCTCATTCCTCTTGCAAAATGTGTGTTACAAACTCATCTTAAGAAGTATGATGTTAAGTGGACTAGATATAAATAAAAACAGACACCACAGTCAAAAGGAAGAAGTATTTCAAAGAAGGAATATGTTAATAGAAAGTCTTGGTAGTGAGGGAGTCATTATATAAAAGCATTATTAAAATTCGGTGAAATGAGGGATAAATAGGTGTGCTAATGCATACAGTCTGTATGTCTTGAATAATTATTATTTTACTGAAAAAGTATCTCCCTACTGAAGCATATGATACAATCTTGTGAAATAAAATCTGAATGAAAAGAGAATTGTGTATTTGTATGTTGTTATCTCTCATGCTGCAGGAGTGTGTAAATGTAGCCTACCTGCAAGCCAAGAAGAAAGATCTCAGAACAAGCACAGCCATCAAAGTCAAAGCTCCTTCAAATGCAGACTTGCATTTGATACATGCTCATCATTAAGTCAAAAATTGTTGGAAGTTTCTTGATACTTTATTCTAAATGTTTGCGTTTTGGAATAGCAGAGTTTGAATTTTGGAAGCATCACTTCTTGAGTCCTTCTTTGGCTTTCTTTATATTTTTTTTCTTGGCCATGTTCGCAAATCAGGCTAAAAAGTTTTTAGGCAGAAGCTGTATCCCTGTTCTGTCACCTCAGTTGCACCAGGTAATGAACCAGTTCTGAGAATTGATAGGTTAAAAGTATACCCTTAAAAAAACAAAAAAAAAGGCAGGGGAGGTGGGGGAAGAGAAAGAAAGGAAGGTAGTTTTAACTCAGATCAGGTCCCTGTTTTGGTTTAACTCAGATATGATTCCCTGAACTGGTTCACTGTGAGTTGCTGCAAACAGTTCTGTCAGCTGAAGGGATAGCATGGGTAGGGGGTGGGACTGCTAAAGTCGTTTTGCAAAGATGTGTTTGTGAATACGTCTTTTGATTCTAAGACCTAGGGGCAGGAAGGGTCTTTGTTCTGTATTTGCTCTCTGTGAAACAGTGGGGTACTTGTTATCTGCCTGGATGAAGTTGAACATAGCATTCCCTTGGCTTGGATTTAACGTTTCTCAGTATAAGAAATTGTCCTCAATTTTTAGAAACTTTGAGCATGTTCTGATAATAGCAGCATGAAGGCTCCAGGTTATTTCGCTCTGTGTTACGTCCACTGTGATAATGAAACTTTTATTTCCATCAAGAAGCAATACGTGCTTAACCACCTTGCTGTGTGAGATTTCGTATCTGTAGCAAACCCCGGCTACTATCCTGACTTGTACTTTCTTTATTAAGACATGATTTTTTATTGTCAGTGACTCAGAAACAGACAGCGACATTTTTGGCACACTGTACCATTTGTTCTCTGTTGTTGCTCTTTCTAAATAGGTTATATCTCTTGAATTGTAGCATTACATTCATGTGAATCATCCCATCAGCTTCACTAACATCAGATAGGTTGCATGTACATTCCTGCAGGAGAGCTCAAAGTTCTTGTTCATTATCTTTCCAACATAATTTTCTGGGCAATTTAAGATTTTTTTTTACTTTTTGTCTTTTTATTCTTTGTTCTGTTAGTTCTATTATCCTTGTCTTTCTTTCTGGTGAGTATTTAAGTAGTCATAAAAATTAGGATAATTCCCTAAGGAATAATTGTGAGAGGACTACACCAAAAAACCCGTAAGCCTGAATTTTTGCCTGAGATAGTTGGCTGACAGAGGAGTGAAGGAATGCTGAGATGGGAAGGCCAGTTCCTTAAGGATATCAACCCATACCTGCATTTTCTTGAGATGAGAGATGAAACTATTACCTGATTTGTTTCAGACACTGAATTTTTCAAAGCCAGTAGCACATTCCTTTTGAGAAGCTCTGATTTTGCCTTCTCAGCAATGTCCAGAGGAAACATTAAGAATATTGTTTAGAAAATTTCAGAGAATCACGATCTTGAGAGATTGATACTAAGACGGATATAAGAAAACTTTGTGTGAGAATGTTAAACTTTCTAGCTTTCTAGAAAAGGAGTGTGGTGTAGATAACTATTTTTTCTTTGGATGATTGTTCTAAATGGCATTTATCTGTTGTTCTATGACAGTATGGGACAGCAGATAAATAAATTTTAATGTTTTACTTAGTGGAAAATGGCGGTGGATATACCTTCTGCCTCAAAAATTCACTCTGAAGGTCATCAGACATGGGAGTGGGGCCCAGAGAAGCTGTGGAATCACCATTGTTGCGCATTTTCAAAACTTGACAAGGGCCTAAGCAGCTTGTTCTGGTAATACCTTTTAGTTGACCTCCAAAAGTATATATAGATCTATACAAGGTATACCTTACCATATACATGGTGCTGTGGTGCCTCAGTGTTTTGAATTAGAAACAAAATACTTGATAAGGTCTACTTTTATGTCAGGTATCAGCCTCAGTGTTCAGGTGTAAGAATCTCCAGCAATTCTGCTTGTACAAGACATACTGTGCTCTCTTTGTTTGGACATGCCTACAGCACCACAGAACAAGTGACTGTGCTTGTTCTGCCACAGGAGTATGGTGAGGATGTCCAGTGTCAGTGGACAGCAGGGAGTGTGCTCTCAGGAAAGCTCTCAGTTGGCTTTGTCATTCCAGTACTCGTTCTGTAATAGCAGGATGAATGAAACCAGGGGACTGGAACAGTGTGGACAAAGAGAGCTTTGGAACAAGGAGTTGCATTGGCAGTGTCTCTGTGAAAGCACTTGAAATGAAAGGATAAATGAGGAGAACTTGGGGAGGAAACAGAATGGTGCTAAAAGCTTTCAGGATAGAATGTGAGGCCAAGTGAGACAGGGAGCTTGTGAGAGGAACTGGAGGAGATAATGAATGAAAGGCACTTGAGAGAGGAGGAATTGGGATTGGGAGAAATATTAGGGTCATGCTTTAATCTTGAGAGGAAGGTCAGACAAAATGACGAGTGTCTCCTTGTTAAATCAGCACATTCATTCAATTCATTGACAAAGGCAGAAATGCAGTGGAAGAAAGTCCAGATAGGATTACGCCTTCTGTGTTGGGTTTGTGTTGCAAGGTTTTGATAGCAGGAGTCTGCAGGTATGGTTTTTGATGAGAAGCTGCTGGAAGCTTCCCACATGTCAAGTAAACCCAGTGCCAGCCAAATCCGAGATGGACCTGCTGCTGGCCAAGGCTGTACCCCTGCAGCCTGTGGAGGTTCACAGTGAAGCAGGGTGGTGCCCAAAGGATGTGTTAACTTTGGGAACCCTGTGCTGGAGCAGGCTCCTGGCAGAACCTGTGACCCCATGGAGAGAGGAGCCCACGCTGGAGCAGGTTTGGTAGTAGGACTCGTGAGCCTGTGGGGGACCCACACTAGAGCAGCCTGTTCTGAAAGACTGGACCCCATGGAAGGGACCAGTGCTGGAGCACTTCATGAAGAACTGCAGCAACACAGCGAAGGACCTGTGTTGGAGAAATTTGTGGAGGGCTGTCTTGTGTAGGAAGCACCCCATGCTAGAGCAGGGCAAGAGTGAGGACTCTTCACCCTGAGGAGAAAGGAGTGGCAGAGAGAGCGAGTGCTGAACTAAGTACAACCTCCATTGCTGTTCCCCTGCACTGCTGGGAGGATGAGGTAGATAATTTGGTAGTGAAGTTGAGCCTGTGGAGAAGGGAAGGGTGGGTGGACAGTGTTTCAAGATTTGGTTTTTGCTTGCTATAACTGTTCTTGGTAGTTGATTTAGTATTTTCTTTGAAGATTGATTTTGTCCTGTGTTTACACTGCTAATGTGACCGTATAATGCTCAGTACATAATTCGTTTAATTACAGAGAAAAAGAATTCTTGTTTACAGAATGATACTTTAAAGGTAGTGCTGTTTCAGTGCATATTTTGTTGAAGATTGTCAGTTATGTGAGAAAATGTTTTAATTGCTTGTAACGTGCTTTTCAGGAGTCTGTTATGCTCAGTGGAGCTGATGCTGGTTTGTATTTTTCCCATGCAGCACACTGTACAATGTATCTCTGCTTTTCTTGTATTAATTTTTGTCTTGGGAAGCAATATGATCAGCTGCTGTAGAGGTTGACATAAAGAATTTTGACATAGACAGTCATTAGTAAACATCTGTATTGTTCATGACTTTTTAGGGTTAGACATTATCCATCTGATCATAAGGTGACATGGAGATAAAATACTTTTAATGGATTGTATGCCCTTTTCCTCTAATTACAGTTTATCTATAAACACTGTTGTAGCTATTATATTTTTTAGCTACCATGCTATTCAAATCAGTAAGTTGTGTTTAACAACAACATTCTCTCCTAAAAGTCTGATCACTGTCAGAAAGACTTATGAAGAATCCACTAGTTTCTGTGTCTTAATGGTTAATCAGTCATTTCTGAAAGTGATTATTTATTAACGTTAACCAAAAGAATGATAAAAGATGTTTTAAGGGAAGTCCTTTGTTACTAATTTTAAATAATATTTGGAATTATTAGGAAATCCTAGAAAATTAGGAAAGTGCTGATGGTGTGTCCAAACAAGAGAGTGGTTGAATCTAGAGAATAATGATGGTCTAGCTGACTGTCAAAACTTTAGTAAAGTAAGGGGATCCTGATGGAATATTCTATGCATAAATAATTAAATTATGGAACTATTTCTGTTTGTATACCGATTTTGCTTCATTGCAGTTACTTTGGTATATAATAGATTTAAGATTTTTATGAAGGGAGTACTTTTAAGATAAATCTCATTCAGACCTCAAGATGTTTTAGTATCAGTAAAGTAGCCCTGTCACGAGGCATGTAATATCTTTCTGAAAATGTCTTATGTAATAGTTTTTAGTAGTGGTCTTGGGGAAATAATGTTGTCATTACTTAGTAACATTTGGTTTAAACCCAGGATGGGTAAAATGATAAATAGTAAAGCATTTACTATTAGAATTTGCTATGCATAATTTTGATGTTAGCAAGTTATTTGGTAAGTTAGATCTGCAGGGTAAAAAAATTGTAAAAGCAGATTGACTTTTCAGTACTGAAACAAATGAGGGAAAAATGGGGAACTTCCTGAGAAGCTGCCACTCTAGCAGTGTCTGTCCTGTGGAATTTGGCTTGCGTAATGCAATCAGTGGTTATTTTAAAAATTGAATGGAACAGAGAAACTGGAAAAATAATTACTTTGGATTGGAATCAAAATTTCTTACTCTGTTACGCTTGTTTAGTTTAGCAGAAGAAAGAGATAAGACTTGGCTGTGGTGTTTCATCATGTAAGGGAAAAATAGAGACAAAACTTCACATAAAAAGGTATAGCAATAATTAGTGATTGGGGCCTGAAACCAAAGTAATTCAATCTGGAAATAAAGTATGAAGGACAGTAACTAGCCTTTCAGATATCACAGCATGTGATGGACTCTTTAGGTGTTAATAACTTGAATTTTGGCATGGACGCCTTTCTGTAAGAACTACAGTTGAACACAAGTTACTGGTCTTAGAGACTGATAGCTGAAGGAAATAAAAGGCTTCTGTTGAAGAGGACATGGTTGATTTTGGGAGACTGGCCTGAAACTGTTAACCTTCCAAGGAAAAGTCCGGAATTTATAGTGTTGGGTTTTTGTCAAACTAGATTGCATCTCTCCATCTCTTTCACCTTCTGCATTTATCTGGACCTTTGAGTTTGGCATTACTTGGCTGATCTCTGCTCAATCACACATTCTGCATCTACAAAACTTTAAGACAGTTTTTCTCTATAATAGGGATTACTTCAAACTAGTAGGGAAAGCAGTGTTTTCAACAAAATGGACAAGAATTTTACAGGGTTGGTTTAGAATGACTGAAGTTTCTTTAGCCCATGTCTTTGCATGGTTACTGCTATGACAAAGTGTCAAATCTGAAGACTTGAGACTAAATCAATCCCATAGATAAATCCGTTTGGCCTTATTGAAGTGGTTCGTGAAACAGGTAGAATTTAATTTTTCCAAGGACTTTGCTTTATAGCATGGCAAGTAAAAAAAATATGAGTATGTATGGCAAAAGGATTGAGAATAAAAAGAGAACACTTGCTCCACATGGTTTTCTTCTGGTTTTCAAATCAAAGGTGCAAATGAAATTGCCAGATTCATTGTCATAATTGCCATCTGTATTTGTGGACAGCAGTAATCTACCATGTGGGATGGAAGACTAGTCCAGCGGGAATTGTTTAAGGTTTAACAAAGATGTGTAAAGTTGTACAATGACAGTGGTGTCATTTCCAAACAGTAGGCAGACTGTGGTATAAGTGGTTGGGATGCAGTTCTGCTAAAAAGGAGCTGGGGGTGCTGCTGGATGGCAAGCTGACCACTGTGTCCTTGCGGCAATGAAGTCAAACTGAGTCCTCTCTTGGTAGGAGTGTACCTAGGGTGCTGTGTCTGGTTTGTCCCCTGACTTCAAGAGACATACTGGTGAAAAGTTGGAGAAGGTCCAGCAGGTGGCCACCGGGATGATTTGTACATTAGAAAGATGACTAGCATGTTAGAGAGCTCAGAATTTGGAGAAAAGTTCAAAGAAGTTTGTATTGAAATCAAAGAATTGTTTAGGTTGGAAACTAATCCCTCTTTGAGTTCAACTGTTAACCCAGCCCTGCCAAGTCCCCCAACAAGTAATATTTCTCAGTACCACATCCACACATCTTTAAAATTCCTCTAGGGGTGGTGATTCCACCACTACCCCAGGCAGCCTGTTCCAGTACTTGACAACCCTTTCAGTGAAGACATTTTTCTAATATCTGATCTAAATCTCCCTTTAGGCATCTTAAGGCCATTTTCCCTTTTTATTTGGGAGATAAAAAACAACCCTACCTTGCTATAGAGAGCAAGAAGATCCCCTTTGAGCCTTCTTTTCTCCAGGCTAAACACCCCCAGCTCTCTCAGCCAATCCTCATAATACTTGTGCTCCAGACCCTTCACCAACTTCATTGCCTTTCTTTGGACATGTTCCAGCACCTCAAGGGAGAGAAGGCTTGGGGAGCTTTCATCAGTCATCGAATGGATAATGATAGTTGCGAAGTTGTTTTCTGCTCAGAAGGATGCATAGTGAGAGGAGAAATTTCATCTTGGCATAGGAAAAAGAAAATCTTTAGAAATACTAAACTGTAATCTGTTAGAAAAACTAAACTTCTGAGGAGTAAGTTCTTCAAAAACATGGTGAATCTCCCTCACTGGAAATATTTAAGGCTCATCTTTACAGCACCATATCTTACCCGATCTAAGGCCTTGTTAAAACCTAGTGAAGTAGGATCCAAGAGAAGGTTGGAGATAGATAATTTCCCAAGATCTTTTCCACCCTATACTACTCTGTGATGCCATGGTTGCAGCTGTTTGGCAGTCTTGGCTCTCTGCAGAGATAGCAAGGTTGTAGATGAGGCAGTAACAAAACTGTGTAAAGGAGTGTGTTTACAATTACTGACAGGCACTTAATGGAATACTTTTTGTATAAATATTGGATTTTCAATTTTTAAAGCCAAACCAGTAAAGAAAATGAAATTTACTTGTATTTCTTTTTTATTTTTGTTCTTTTTATTGTTTCATGAAAGTAAAAGATTTACTGATGTGAAAAATATTAAAATGTGAGTTTGATGCAGTCAAAATTAAAATACCAAGTTTATATAAATATTGAGATATTGATATTATTTACATTACTTATGTTATCTATCTATTGTGGTGCTGCTTTATGACGATCCAGCAGAAGCAAATCTGTGGGCTGCAGGTGTTTCACAGAGCTATTTCCTTTGTTTGCCACATAGTTGAAATTAAGCAGTACTTGTGTCAGCTTGCCATATAGCACATGCTACCTCTCAGGCAGAGGGCAGAGCAAAGACAGTCCGGATGCTATCTTAGTAAAGCTTGGAGAAATAAAAATTGACGAAGCAGGAAGAAAAGCTGTGGGAAGAGCTGTAAGGCAGAGCTCTTGAGGCAGACATTGCTGCAAATAAGGGGTATGTACACTATGGGAATCTGGGCTTTTTTCATCTGATGATGAAATAAGGTAACTTGATAAAATTACGTCTTCAGTAGGTCTGCATGCTCTTTTGAGTTGTGTGTGATTTGATTCCTCATAGCATCCATCTGTTTTGTGTATTTTTGTGTCATCTGCAGTATTTGCATTAGATGCAGTGTAGTCAAGTCAGGTGGTCATATATATTTGCGTGTGCACGTTCTGGAAGGTGTTGGAGGAAGAGGTGTGTAGCAGATAAGTGAGTACACCTGCTACCTATCTTTAATCTCTTATTGTTCACCTCCTCAGCATGGAGAGTAGAATCAGATATACCTTGCAGTTTATAAGGATTTGAGCTGCAGACCTGGATTCACTGCATTTCCATGTGATTTTTATGTGTTCTTGTCAGGAGTCTTCAGTTAATGGGTAAACAGTCCTTCGTAAACTCACAGTGTTACTGAACAGCAAAGGAGGAGAGGAAAAAAGGGATTTTAAAGTACTAGACACATAGGCATATGTGTAGGGGTTTTTAGCAGCTTTTGATGGTAGCCTGAGCAGAAACCATTTCCCTAGAGTTTTCCAGTTTCTCTCTTCTGTGTCACTCTGGAAAATTACTTTGGTGTCTCTTGTAAGAGAAGACTCTATTAAAAGTCTTTTGAATTTTTCTCTGTTCGGAGGCATTTTTCTCTCACAGCTGACTCATGGGATTGCTTGAGAGAAGATCATGTTAAAAAAAAAATAAATTCTGGCTTTGTCCTGTAACTGCTTAGTGTGTGCAGAGATGAGGCTATTGAGAGTCAGTCTTCTCCACTCCATCTTTCAAGTCAAAATCCCATTATAACCAACAATACAAAGTACAACCATCTTAATCTCATCCAAATCAGGGGTTTTTTTTATAAACTATTGCAGGGCAATTTCAGCTATGTTAGGAGGTAATGTCCTACCACGTCCTCGTAAGTCCTTGTAATGTACACTGCCTGGGAAATCTGGGATTCTGTATTAAGGAGTGTTCCATACAAGTATTTTCCAAATAATTGTATTGCTTCAGTGTTTTTTTCTGTCCTTATCAGCTGAGATATAGCCCCATGAAGTAATGGGAAGTAAATGGTCCACTGAATAAGGCATTATTACATGTTGCATGGACTTTTCCTGAAGCATCAGTTGCAGAGCGCTAGTTCTCCATAAACATTAATTCTTTGGATTTTCCCTAGCATCTGCTGTTTGTGAAGGATTCTCTCCCAGCTTTTCAAGGAAGGTGATGGTGAAGATGTCTTGACATGTATGTCCTACTCACCAGTGTACATTCATCTTGGGTGCTCAGATTGGGAAAGCCAAAGAAGGTTCTTTGAAGTTCTTAATGCAGGAATCCAGTGGTCCATAGTTCTGATCATTGAAGGAAATCAGTCAGGCTGCATGCCTAGAAAATGAGAAACATACTAAAAGAGCTTATCTAAAACATTTATTTTTTCAGGCATTGAGTAATAGTCACCTGCAAATTCCTTCTCTAAACAGAATTCTGTGGGCAGCATTCTCCTGCCTTCACTGCAGGATCACTTTTTCTGTCCCCAGAGCTGATGGCCTGATTAATTACATAACTGTCTATCTACCTCAACAGAAGTAGGATCCTGTCCTTAATTATTGATATTCTGCATTTTTAAGAAAGTACTGTATTGAGTTGTGGATTAGTCACAGTAGGCACCCAAGTCCTTCCTGCACCCACTCCCTCACTCTCCACACAGTGTATGGGGGAAAGTACTACATGGGTAAAAGTAAGAAAACTCATGGTTTGAGATAAAGACAGTTTTATAGGAAAAGCAAAAACTATGCAGGCAAGCAAAGCAAGATAAGGAATTGCAGATAGTCAGCCATCTCCATGAAAGCACATGTTCATCATCCCTAATGGTAACTTGTGAAAACAAACATCAGCATTCCACACATTCCCCGTTTCTTCTTTTCCAAGTATTTATTGCTGAGTGTGTCATCATGTGGTTAATTTGGTTCAGCTGTCCTGGCTGTGTCCCCTCCCATCTTGTGCACCCCCAGCCTGCCTACTGTATGGGCAGCACATGAGAGCAGAAAAGGCCTTGATGCTGTTTAAACACTGCTCAGCAGTGTTATTGATGCTGTTTTCAGCACAAATCCAAACCCTCGCCCCATGCTACAAGCCACTGAGAAGAAAACTGACTCCCTTCCAGAGAAAATCAGTACAAGTATTCAAAACTGTTGCTACTACAGAAGATAATTTCAAACCTTGTGTTTGGTTGATATACGATCATATTGTAAACCTCACAGAGGCTATGCTTAGGTTGTGCTGCCTCCTTTTCTATTATTTTGGCATGTTTATTTGCCTGTGTTAATATGCATATGTTTGTGAAGGTAATTTCCAGCATTTTAAGAAAGTGAAACAATTAACATTTCAGTGTGTGGAATTCTGTTGACTCTGCTTTGTCTAAATAACTGTTGCTGACATACTGCTAATGCATGTGGCTTCTAGTCCTCTGCTGTTTGAACTTTTGGGTAAATAACACTGGAAGGTGGTTGCTGTTCAAATAAATCAACCTTTAGTGTTGACTGCAGTCATGTACTTTATCAGCAAGTTCCACCACCATTTGGTAGAATGCTGAGATCTACTGAGATTCCAGGACTTTGGGATCATTACCAGTTTCTTTGTATTGTAAGTGGTTACAGATCCTGTTTTCTTCGATTTATTAAACGCCTTCCTGTGCATCTTTCCTCTGCCTTTTGCAGCAGTATGGATCATGCTCTAGGCAACTAGGTGAATTTTCTGGAAATTCTGATAAGTCTTAGTAAATCTATATTAACTGTGTAAGAAAAGCCATTCTAACGTCAGCAGATCTGGGCAGGCTTTAAGGGTAATGGCAAGAGGCACACACCACTAGGCTGATCCTCTGACCCTAAATTTCTGATTTCTGCAGCATGGAGATACTGTAGCTGCTAATTAACACGGTCAGAACTAAGCACAAGATGCTGTCTCTGAACCTTATACTAGAGGTAGACATTTTCAAAACCATTTAGTCTAAAGCAGACTGGAAATACTTCTCTTCCAGAGCTGAAGTTGGACAAACCAATAAGCACTTAAAAATATGGTCTTTAAAGTGAGGGAAGGTGAAGTACACGCTTAATTGACACAGTTGTTACTGATGCCATCTGTAGTGCGCTAAAAGCAGGAAAAGATAAAATCTAATTAAACAGAAAATACTGCTGAGATTAAATTACGGTGGTTTTTTTTTTTTACTTTGTTGAGCCAATACTGAGACGGGACTAGAGGCAAACTGTCACGCAGCCATCTCTTTGAAGAAAAATTGGGTCTTACTCGATCATCAGCGGCATTGCACAAATCTAATCCATACTTGTACGTACCCAAGCTTGCTTGGGATGACAGTTTATAAAGAGCAAGCCTTTCAGTATTGTATTCTAATAAAGGAGTACAATACAAAGAAGCATTCTGATAACACCTCTTCAGGTTGTGTCCAGAAAAGCTTGAAGGACTTGTGCTGTTTGAAAATACTTGTGTGATTTCTTATGTTGCACTTACAGTGTTGTTAACACTACAATGATTTATAGCCGTTATTTTGAATATTTGTAATATTGACTTAGCTTCAGGTATTACTAATTTAGAGCAAAATCATACTGTGCTTTTTGTCACACTTCTGTCTGCATTTGCAGAATGAAGAGTATTTTAACTGTGTTGAAATCTGTGTATGTGTGCTGTATGTATGGGATAGGATTTGGTGTCTAGTTTGGTTTGAAAAATGGGACTGTTGTGCCATCACAGGCTCTGTAGGCCAAACTTCCAGTATGACTTTACAACATGAAATATGTGTATATTCTCTTATGCGTGCATTTAAAAAGAAGAATATTGGCAATTCACATTTGTTTGTGAATCCACCATTTCTGTAATTACATAAGCAGGGGTATAATATATATCACTTCTTGTCTTGTATGAAACCAGAATATTTCTGCTGTCAAATTGTTTTAAGTACTGCTGGGGATGGAATTAAAGAGGCACAGAATATTTATAAGATATATAAGATATTTGTGTCACAATTCTTCAGTTTGCAGGCATAAGCAAGATACATACAAATAAGTATACATAAACTTATTTGCTGTAACTATTTGTTCAGGTGAAATAGTAACTTTTGCTTTAGGAAGTATGCTTGCCATATGTAGCTAATACAAAAGAAATCACAGAGATATTTTCAAAAGACCCATCTAAGTAATTGTAGAGAATAACACATTTAAAGGCAGTATTTATTGCAAGAAACTTGATGATGGCTTTTGGGAATTATGTGAAGTGGTCAATACATGCAGTTGAAGATCACTGGGGTTTGAAATTAAAGCCTAAAATAAACGGCGGTTCCTGCTTTGCCTGTATGCAACCATTCAGAGAGCTTCATGATTTTCCATTGTTCATTTTTGTACCATGCATAGTGGATTTGGCACCCATCTATCAAAGAATGGAAATCCAACCCTCTCATCTAATTTTTTCTGTTTGTCAATTAAACAAGTATCAGTGAGAGATTTAAAAAAAAAATCTGTATTCACACCATAACGTACTCTGTGCTTGTTCTGTCCTCATTGTGATATCAAGTCCTCCCTCCAGTGGCTGCTATGACAGTTTTTTACTTTGTCAAAAATAAATGTAAATTCACTCTCTCAAAGCTAAATTCAGATTATTTATTTGGTTGCTTTTGGCTCTGCAGTTGAACTGTTATCTACACAGTGTCAGGGTCTTAGTCTGTTAAACGAAGACAAAGGGTGTCCATGGTAGAGACAAGAATGCCAAGGGTTCCTGGTCTCTGCATTGATTTATCTGGTCAGGGGATGGGATCTAGTTTTCCAAGGTCAATCTGTTAAGATAGATTTTATGTTTCTTCCCTTGGGTAACAACAAATCTTTGAGCACCTGTATGTGTTTTGTTAACTGCATTAAATTACCTATTCCAGATTATGAATTTTCAAGTGTTGTGTAGGGAAAACCACTCAATTTCATATGACTAGAATAATTTTATACTGGGCTATCACAAAACACTATCATTGTCATTTTTTAGCACTTCTAATAATTTTAACTGAAATTACTTTCCTTTCTGCATGATTTACTAGAATATACATGGGTTTGTGCTGCAAATGTGCAAACAGGATGGACAAGATTTTGTATTTGGTAGTGTTGTCAGTGGACTCTTTGGAAGCATCTTAGGAAAGTATTTATTACCATCCATGTGTGAATCAACATTTGAATCATTTTAATATTTACATTGACAACATTATATGCTAGAAAATGCACGAAAAATGGCAGTGCTTTTGCTGTTAGTTTGGTGATTGCTTTTGTTATGAGTGGTAACATGATCAAAGTGTTAGCCAAAAGATGCACATTTTAACTGAATCATGTCATAATTTACAAAATATACAACCTAAACAGAGCTTTCCTTGTGGAGTCATGTCTTTAAAAGGCTTTTGTAGTGTATTGCTATTTCCCATCAGCTTTGTCTGAACAGCTTTTACAAAGGAAGGTGTCCAAGTCTGCCACAGTTCCAATTTATAAAATGGATTATTGGACTTGCCAGACCCCCAAGTTTAAAAAAACAAATTACAATAACCCCTCAAACAGTCTCCTTAGTATAACTATGATGCCCTTAAATTGCTATATTATTTCTTAATCTTCAAGAAAATGTTTGATAGGTTTTCTCTATGGAGAATAGAAAAATAGTTTTATTATTCTAAATTCTTTTTTTTCCTGCTGTTACTTAAGAAGGAACCATTTTCGGGTTCTTTCTTGCTGGTCAAAGTGTTAAGGAACCATTAATACAGTTGGCGAATGCTATTACTGTTTGGCAGACGGCAATAGAGATAGAGTTTATGCAAGCTCATCTATGATAAAGTATATGAGGGAGAAGAGTAAAACACGCTGGTAATGACTGGCAGATAAAACAAAGAACCAAAAAAAGATTAAGGTAAAAAGAATTAAATGCACAGAAGTCTTTTTATTGAGAAGAAAGAAGCGATTGTCATTTGGTAGTTCACTCCCTTGGTGTCAGATACAAGAGGAAAGTGACTGTAGATTTAAATGTTTGGGTTGCCTTCTGTGCAGTAGGAGGAATTTAGAAACAGATTTTGTATGTAAAGTCTTGTCTTGAATACATTGTTCTGTAGCTGGACATTTACTCTGTACATTTCAATACCAATAATGCATTGTGGCAATCACAGTGGTTTAAAATTGTATGCTCCATGTAGTTTTATTGAAGCAAAACTATATAGTATAGTAAGGACAACAAAGTGGAGTTAATTGATGAAGAAAATCCATGAGGATTGTGGAAGTTCTGTTGATTATGTATTTTTTTTCTTGTGTCTTCTACTTTGGACTTGCAGGTGTTGCACTCCTCGGAAAGGCTTATTGTTTACTGATGCTGCTTTAGAATCACAAAAGAAATAGTACTGATTAGGTAGAAGTCCTTTTAGGATTAGGGAGAAGTTACTGTTCATTCTTGTGAACTTGAATCTTTAATCAAACTTGGTCAAAATTTGGGTTTATAATACTTGGAAAATACTGTTTTCAGAACAAATTGTGGTGGTTTGTTGGTTTTTTTCCCCCCGTTTTTTCTTTTTGTTTGGCTGGGGTTTTTTGATTGGTTTTTGTGGTTTTGTTTGGGGGGGTTTGGGGTTTTTTGGGCTTTTTTTGTTGTTTTGTTTTGTTTGGGTTTTCTCTTTTTTTTTGTGGTGTAAACAGTAGCAGATGAAAGCTGTTGAAGGAGAAGTCAGTAAATTTGTTAATTTCCTACTCTTGTTCTTTTTCAGATTGTCCTGTGAATATTAATCTACATTTACCTCAGCATTTAAAAATCTTGATAGTTTGGCTAATGATGGCTCAGCTCCAGCAAGGAGGCCCAGATGAAAAAGAGAAGACCACTGCATTAAAGGGTATGAATTTTTTTGCCTTTTTTACATATATTGACATTCAGAAGTGATTGTTAAGGAAAGGAAAATAGTGTGAAACAGCTATGAGATAGAGCTTGGGAATTACATACTAGAAGAGACTCTTCACCTATGCTAATGCTTATTGTCTAAGGTGTGTCCATTTATCAGCTTTTGTTTTATAGTTATACAACCATATTACAGCTTTTAAAAATCTCTTTGACTAGAATGCTAGAAGGGAAAAGGTTTTCAGGATGTTGATTTCTGTATTGGTTTTATAAAGTTCTATTTGTATTGTATGTTTAAAAAAATAAATGGATCTAAGTGACTTGGGGGGAAAAAAATTACATAAATGACATGTTTTAGATACTGGTTTTCAGTTTTAGAAGTATGTGGAATTAGTTAGACCTACAAGTAAGCTAACCAAAAGTTGGATTTAAAGTGCTTGCATCACACAATTGTATTCTAAGTTGTCTTTCAAAGGAGAAAAAAGAATATAGCTTGCCACTCCAGTGTACATCCTGGATTTCTATCAAAGCATTATTAGAGATCTGTATTCTGTTACATGTGATGATAATACATGCTGTTTCTTCATTTGAAACTGAGTTTTTGTGGAGTATTTGGGGAAAATTTATGTAGTGCTTTTATTAAACTTTGTGCTAATTCTGTCCATTTAGTTTATTTTGAGGAAGTTACAGTTCATTTTTGGAAGTAAAACTCCCATTTTGTACTTGGCACTAATTTGATTTTCATTAAGGATTAGTGTCATTGATGTGATTGAGTGATTTCCCATTGAGCTATAGAAGGTTTCTTGCAGATTACTCAGTTTTCAGCTCTGTTGAACTGTCTCAAATTGAGTTGGAAAGTCCAAGACCTTAGGTGAGATTAATGAATCGGACCCTGAAAGAAAACTTAAAGTTGTAAGACATTTCAGATAATTTGAACTTGAAAAGTTGCACAAGAAGAAATTGGCTGTGTCAGTGGTTGCAGCACAGAACAAATGCAGTCTTCCGTAGTGACTCTGATGAATGCTGTAAATGGTGACAAGCTGTACATACTGTGAATAAACTTAATGTATTTCATACACTGTGGTCCTCGATACTCAGGAGATGTATATCTTACTGTATAGTAAGTGACACTTAGGTATAAGCACATCTCCAAATAGATCACAGTAAGAAGATAGGGAAACTCCATGAAATTAGATTCTTGGGGGCATGGTGTGACTGGAGTCTCTTCACCAAAGAGAGAAAGATGTGCTAAAGACTGTTTGCTTACCTTGATCTTGTGAAAGTACAGAGGAAGAAAGGGCATGCTTTTTGCACCCTGTTGTGAAAGACTTCTTTGACAGAATGTTTTTCTTTTTCCATATCATTTGGTTGAGAACCAGAGGAGCTCCTGCACAACTTTCGAAGAACAATTTACAAGAACAAACATACGGTTTCTTACATTGAATTGAATTTCATGTGTCATGATGTTAAACAGATGTGACGTAAAAATGAGCTATGGCTGAGAAAGCCAGATTTAGAAATTGTCCAGTCAGTGTCTGGTGTTACATAGAAATTTAGATACCACAGGGATGCTCAGACACGATAATGTTTATTGGAAAGATGTTGAATTTCAGCAACCCTACCGGATGGCTTTTGATCCTCCAGCTTTGCTCAGTGGAGTCACACAGAAGAAAGAGCTGGCAACAGTCATGGATGCTGGAATAAATGTCAAGTGAACCTGAATAGTTATAGAAGAGCAGGTCAAGGAACTTTCAAGAATGTAGAAGATTAATTTTCAGTACATTCTAAACAGTCAAAATGTCAAAGGGTTAAATGTGTCAATCCTAAGCTTAGGTAATGTGGGTAACCTACCATCAACAAGACAAGTTATGGTACAAAATAGAAAACTAATTGTTTTAAGTAGTGCAAAGATAGAAGCAGTTAATGCCAAACTAAACTTTAAAAAATTAGTCTTTTCAAGCTGGTTTTCTTTCCCTTTGAGCTACAATTTTGGATGGTAATAAAGATAAAAATCAATATACTTAGAACACTTAATGGATTTTCTTGGTAATACATGGTGTCTTGATTTATGAAACAATAATAGTTTGAAGTCAGTTTGGCATTCCTGAACAATGTTCGTGTGGTCTTCAATTTCATCTACGAAGAAGTAGGAAAATATATTTTGGTGAAATCCTACTGAATTGTTTCTTGCTGATGCTTTTATTAATAATCAGAAAATATATTAGAAGCATACCACTGGGTTGTGTGAGTAATATACAATGAGGAGAGGAGAGATCATTGCACACTGTTATCTGTATATGCAGTCATTTTTTGGTAGCTACATGTAGATGTAAAGATGTCCCCATATACTTGCCTCTGATTAAATGTAAATCCTTAAATCTAGATTCTAAATCTAGATTCTTATTTTAGTGTACTTGCATTAGTGACTTCAGGCTGTACTAGGTTGTAAAGTCCTGATCTGAAAAGGATATGTATGTCACGACTTGCTGTAAAATGGATGGGAATTTTCCATCTTGAGAGCTGTTAAAGGAGATGGTTGAGAGAAGGATTCAGGTCTAATAGTCTATTTGGGTATCAAAGGAAGGGCTAAGGACTGGTATGGTCATGCAGCTGGTAAATGCCAGTGCATCAGATAATCTGAACTCCTGAAGAAGGCAGACAAGACTATCAACGATTTGATACTGAAGCTAGATAACTTTATATTGAAACCATGATGCATACCAGAGACTTATTTTCTAACATTGAGGTAATGAATCTTTGAAACAGATTACTCTGTCTCTGGACTTTTTTTATCAACATAGTGATAGGTAGGTAGGTAAATAAATAAATAAATGAGGACATGTACTGCAAGTGAGGTCTGGCTTTTGAATCTTGAACAAGATTTCCCATAACAATGTCCTATGTTTAGTAATGTTGGGATATTCTTCTGCCCTTAAGAGCTACAGATCTCAACAACCACATATTGTCAGTGTTAATAGGGAAATAAAAAAGACATAGCATGCATTAAATAATTTTTTCTTTTCCTTTTTTAGATTTATTGTCTAGAATAGACTTGGATGAACTAATGAAAAAAGATGAGCCACCACTTGAATTTCCTGATACTCTGGAAGGATTTGAGTACATTTTTAATGAAAGTAAGTCATACTTGCTTCGTAAAGACTACACTTAGAATAATGTTTAGAGGTTATCAGAGCTTGAATTATACCTCATAAGTCCCTATTAGAATTTCACACTTTTTTGTTAAGAATAAAGTTTTAAATTTTAGTGCTGACAGACTTGTAAATCTAAGAACTATTTTTTATTTCATAACATTATCACAAAAATCCCTAATTTCTTGCAGCGTTGTAAAGTTATACCATGCCTGCTTTATGACTTCCTGTTTTCTGTTACAGAAGTGTTGATACAAAAATTCTGAAAGTAATTTCTGTAGCATTTAAAACTCAAAAATTAAAGATTGGTCACTCATTTAAGAGATGCTTTACTTACTGATTCATTTTTATGGCTAAAGAAGAAGTTGTTATTCAGATAATAATTTGTCCCAACTATTGCATTAATACCAGCAGAAAAACACCTATTTATATTGAGGGAAGAGTAAGGAATGTGATAGCCTGTCTCTTCTGTTGTGGGACATAATTTTGCATTGCAGCCAAGTGTGTGATGACTACAAGTACTTCCGGTTAGCTCAGTCTGTGTGTTAAATTAGTTAGTATTTGTAATTTCCAGTGCATGCATTTTAAAATCCAGGTGAGAAATGAGCCTCTGAACTAAAGTAATATCAGACTGCAGGAAGTAGCTCTTTCAAGATTGTTTAAAACCCGTAGGAGAAATGGGAATGTTTACAATTCTACTTCTTTACAGTGCCTGTTCTGTGAACAGAGCAACTTTAGTTTCTAAATCTCCCTGTTTTACATCTTCCACTTTTAAAGAAAAAAAAAGAAGAGCTTTCCTTTAAATGATAGTCATTTATGCAACACTTAGCTTTTTAATACCCTGATGGCTTTCACAAGAAGGTACTTAGAGACTAAAAGTGTCATGAAAGTGATGCTCTGTCTTTGATGGAAGGAGTTCAGCTCTGTCACTTTTCAGCTCCTTATTTTTAGATCTGCACAGTGTCTACTGTCTTCTTTACTGACTTCAGAGTTAATGGTTCATATGTGGTTGATAAAAAGGGCTGAAATTTGAATTTTGGGGAATGAATTATGTTACTGAATATTCCATTACTAACCTCACAGCCTGAGTGATATCCATAGAATGGAGGAAAACCTATTATATATGCTATAGGTCAGCAAAGCAAAAAAGTCTTCATTTTGCTTTTGTACCTTTAATTCAAATGTTCAGTCATGTACTTTTATGTCATAATCATGCTTCTCTTTATGGTAGAAAAGTACAGAAGTTTTTTTACCAGATTATTTAAATATGAGGAAGGCAGGGGTTCCTGAAAGCCAAAGGAAAAATACCACGTATTTGTTACTTGTGGAGAGAGCCAGCTCATGGACTGTTGAATGGTATATTTGAAGAGTAACTAATTGAAAAGAAACAGCTGAAGGTAAAGTTATGGTGAAAATATGACAAGGATATTTGAGCCTGACACAGGGATAGAAAACTGTGGAGAAATACTTCCTCGGTGTCTAGTTCATGAGGTAAGGCAGGAAGAAGTTAAATCAGTAGATAAGCATAACTGTTATAGATATACAATCTTAAATATTGTATTTAAAGCATCAGAAATCGAAGTGTAAAAGTTCTCAAAGTAAGTGAACCAAGTAATTTTGTTCTATTCAAGAGGAAATATTGCTGAGAAATCTTAGTTTCATCATGTAGACGTTTCAGCATTCAAAGGCGTTTACTTGCACATATCCCTGAAGCTCCAAGGTAACAGCTTTTGTCTGATAGGCTTATCAACATTATTCATATTTGTTTTCTGTAGTTTGCTTCCTACTGGTTGCCATTTTATTATTATTGTTGTTTGAATGCAGTCCATGTCTTCACTAGTGGTTGGGTATGCTGTTAACTTTGCCTATAAACAAGGCCAACTACAGAACGTTAAAAAGGAATGTAAGATTATCATGGCATTTTGCTCTGATCACGTGTTCTGCTTTATTCGACTGTTGTAGTCTCAGTGTACCCTAAATCTAGGAGCTCTTATTTGATTTTACAGTGCCTTGGAGTTATTTAACCTAACCGTGAACATGATTTTTTTCAGATCAGCTTAGAAAGTTGTTAGGTCTGAAAATAAGTGTGTCCTTTAGTTGCAGCTTCCAGCCTATTTTATATTTGCATTTTTTCACAGTGCAGTTGGTTTTTAAGTAGAGGATTTGTAACTACAATTTGATCACCTGCAGATCAAATATTAACTGCTAATATTTACATTTCACTGTTAATTCATAGTAGTTAAGATGTAAATACATCTTGTGAAGCAGTTTGGTATTTGATATGTGCATGCAATTTCAGTGTCATAATTTCAGTTTAGCTTTACCTAGCAGTCTATACCATGAAAGGAAAGTGCATTTTGTTATACTGTGGTTGTTTTCCGGTAAAAAGCCTATAGCCAGAAATTATGAGGAATTCCTAATAGCTTGATTTTGAGATGTAAACTTCTTTTAAAATTTTCAGCAATTAAATGTGTCTTACTTTTAATGAAGAAGTATATTAAATGTAATGATTTTATTTCTTTTACAGAAGGGCAATTAAGACACATTAAAACTGGGGAGCCATTTGTTTTTAATTATCGTGAAGATTTGCATAGATGGAACCAAAAGCGGTATGAAGCTCTTGGAGAGGTATGTAATTTATGTGTGTGTGTGTATATGTGCTATGGGTTTTGTTCTGTTTCCCTGTACAAGTGGTAATTTTATATATGTTAATAAAAGTGAGGCTTCAGTCATTTCATAGAAGGTATTTCAAGATTTATTGCATATTAATGCTCTAAAAGTAATTTCAGTTGTTTGCTATATGGCTTAGGGTGTGATTTAGACTACTGTTCACCTTAGTATATCCTCAAAATGGAGTATCATCTAACTACATAAGACAGAGAATATTATACACTGCAGTATTTTCTTTAACCTTAGTCACCTCATGGATTACAAAGCTGTGACATTTTACTTTTTAGCTGAAGATAAATGCATTGGTTGATTTTTCCATGTTACCAGGAGATACCAGAAGCCATTTTAAAAAGTAAAAATCTAATGATTAATTGGTTAAATATTTGTTGGTGTATTACCTATTTGGATGCTACTGGTATTTCCTAGGTGTTTTAGAGGTGTAAAAGCAAGTGACCATGGTTCCTTTTCCATGTGTTCCTTTTTCCATGCTTTTTGTAATGCTTTAGAAGTCTTCCTGTTAAGAAAAGCAGTCTAATCTCAGTGAATGCAAAACTGTGCTGAAGTGTTTCTTGCACTGTCACAACCTCCCCGCCCAACAGAAAAAAGAGTGTCATCACACTCACCTCGAGGAGATAATGCTGCTCACATCAAATTGGTTTTTGGAGAAAGGAGGCACACATTCTTGTTCACAAACTAAGGTCTTTTAGAGACTAAATAATACTGCCCAGTGATTTCTGCTGGAATCATCATTGTGTCATTCAAGAACTGCCTTTGCCTTATGCTTGTCTATTTCCATTAGTGTTATTATTTTAATAAGGAATAAACACACATTTCCCACTTACTCTTTCTATTGCAGTAATTCACACTACTCAGTGATATGTTTGATTATGCATGTCTTTTAAATTTTCTTCTTGTCATAATTTAGCCCCGTGGGCAGTTCAGCCCCCTGCAGCTACCTGCTCACTCCTCACTGTAGGACTGGGGAGAGAATCAGAAGGGTAAAATTGAAAAAATTCACAGGCTGACTTACAGTTTAGTAGGTAAAGTAAAAGCTGTGCACACAAGCTGTGCACACAAGCAAAATAAGAAGTCAATTTACTTCTTCACATCAGCAGGCCATTGTAGCCATCTCCAGGAAAGCAGATGCATAGTGGTGCCTGGGGAAGACAAGTGCCTTGTCCATAGAATCCTAGAATGGTTTTGGATTGGAATGGACCTTAAAGATCTTCTAGTTCCAACTCCCAGACATGGGCAGGGATACCCTCTATTGCATGAGGTTTCTTGAAGGCTTACAGGAATGGGGCATCCCCAGCTTCTCTGGGCAAACTCTTCCAGTCCCTCATCACCCTCACAGTTAAGAATTTCTTCTAACGTCAAATCTAAACTCCCTTTCCCTAGCTTTAAAGCAATTGCCCTTTGTCGTGTCATTGGTCCATGTTCTTGTCAAAAGTGCCTCTTCAGTTCTCTTGGAGCCCCTTTACTGGAAGATGCTATAATACCTCCCTGGAGCCTTCTTCTCTCCAGGCTTAACATCCCAAACTCTCTTAGCCTGTCTTCATAGAGAGGTGCTCCAGCCTGCTGGTGATTCTCTGTGCCTTCTGGCTCATCCCCCCTGTGTCATTTGTGTGTCATCCTGGGGTCTCTGCTGAATGTGCTGGAGCTGCCCAGCTGTCCAGCACCACTTTGTCCTGCTAGAGCTTTGTTGCCAGGGATTGAGGAAGCTTGCTTTATGCCTTCTCCTCATTCCTGCAAGAACTGTGGCAGGGAGTAGGCAGTGGGTGGGGCTACTGCAGCTCCTTCTCACATCTTTTCACTTTGTATGTTTTTCCAAAACAGGGATTGTGCTGTTGACTCGTCTACATTATCCAAATTACTTGATACACGTTTCTTTCAAAAGGAAACACTTTTCTATGGCCTGTGTGTGCGGACATTTGTGTATGTCTACATTGTTCAAATATTCCCATAATAAGCGAATTGGATAAGACATGACTGTAAAATTCAGTATGGCTCCACGCGAGTTCCTGTGCCACCACTCCTTCCTAGACATGTTTGGAAATACAGGCAAATTTCTGATTCTGTGCATCTGAATAGTGTGGGAGCATAGCTTCAACCCACAGTAGTATGAATGACTTTTTGTGGTTTTTGGTTAACCAGGAGATGTATGTGTTCCAGAAGTGGGTATCTTACATCTGTGATCTATGTTATGCATTTTGCCTTAGTTACAGGCATTCTCTATGTTCAAGTCTGAATGATCTTTGAAAATGCACTTTGTTTATATTTGTAGGTAAAAGGCAAGAAAGGCTTAAGGTTAGGTGTCTGACAGAGAGAAATGTTTTGTTTGTTTTGTGTTTTTAGAGAAAAAAACTCATCTGAGTTTCAGGTCTGTTTTCTGCTAGGTACTGCACAGTTGTTCCAACATTTATAAATGTTCCATTGTCTGTTTTTAGTACAGCTGATTTGGGAACACAGGATGATGATCCTTGGCATTTATTCACATGGCTAAAATCTTGTTTTGTGCCCTAGATTAGTGGGTCACTGGTGCAGAGGTTGAATAGTACAGAAGTGGAGTATCACCCTCTGATTAGCTGTTTTATAGTGTAAGGTAGAGATGTGTTTAGCAAACTGTGATAGCTTAAGAAGCAGCAGCTCTAATGATTTGTAAAGTGATATAGTAAAATCTGGCCTTAGGCCTTAGCTTTGAAACATCATCCTTTGGTTGTAGGAGTTCTTTAGCATGCGTTTATGGCTCAATTATGGAGCTGGTCCTACAGTGAGATGATAAAATAACTAGATTTGTATCACTGAACAAAAATATTTTATATATTCAGTGTTTCCATTGTTAGCTCAGTCAACACCATTTTTCTAATTTTTGAAGGATATACACATCTTGCACTAGGCAACATTTTTACTGTACATATGTATTTATGTTGTGGGCTGCTTTTACTGTGTTTTACTGACTTCAAGAAGTGAGCATACTCCCTGTCTTTATGTTATCAGCATCATTCTCTCTTTCTTGGAACATCAATAAATTTCATTTTGGTTATCCATGATTTTTTTGCTATTAAAAGCCATGAATACACTATCTGTGACGTTTTGCAGTTTTTCTGATTGTATGGAAATTGATTCTTCAAAGATTAAAATGGTTTGTCAACATCTCCGCTCTTTCCATCTCTTTATTCTTCATTCACTGATCTGTTATTTCAGGCACACAATTTGTTCTGCAGCCTCTTGATATGTATTGTTAATTGACAATTTAGTGAACTGTTCATAATTTTGTGATTCTGGTTCAGTCATTGCTATTGTGGCATTGAATTTTGTAGAGAGCCTCTCCATTTGCTTTTTAAAAATTAAAATGGCAACAGAAGTGCATAGAACATAGTGTTGCAGCTGCTTCGAATTGATGATTAATCCATGTGGCAAGTTTGAAGTACGATTGAGAACAATTTTGTGACAACAGTTCGGTTTTGCAGACATACCATTCAAATTCAAGGAATTTTTAAATTAAAGTTGAATTTTTTCTAGCTTTCAGTTACAGAGATTTGGATTCAAGGTTAGACTCCAGAATAGACTCATGTGATGTGTCTCTTTGCATTTTAAGTAGGTGTGTGTGCTTATTATTTGTACTGCACTTTCAGTTGGTATTATGGCTACTGAAACTGCCAACAGTCAGCTTCAACCCTTGCCTCATCATTACATTGAAGTTAGCTGGAATTATAAAGAAAATAGTATTCATATCTGTTGCTGGGACTTTGCCTTTAATTTTGCCAATCTAATAGGTTGTGTAGGTAATGAGATTTTGTACAAAAGAGTGTATGTTGACTCTCTCCTTCCATAGTATGTAGTACCCAGAGTATCCCTAGCATCAGAAGGCAGATATTGTCTGTCCATTTGCATTTCTCTTACAGCTTAGAGACAGTTATAATTTGTTGATTACTTGGAGGCCATTCAATACTGGCATTAAGATTTTTGAGAGTGCTGTCATTAGTGAAGAGATTTTTACCTGTACTGACAGTTTGCTTGTCTAACAATGTTTTCCAAAATTCAAAGAGGATTTTTAAATATGTAGATTATAATGTGGATATAAATGTCTCAGCTGCGATCTTATTCAAGTTTATGCCATGTCTTGTAATTGTATCTTATCTGACTTGCAGGAGTCTGTAGGCAGGTAGCAAAAGAATTATGGTGGGTTTTTTTGCAGTTACCACAGGACAGTATTTTGTATTTATGTAGAACAGATGTGTAAAGCAAACAAATAAAACACTTAAATCAGAAATTTCTTTTATGTTTCTTGTATGATAAGATAATTTTGTGTCATCAGAGAAGTCTTGTTCCACTAAATAAACAGCTTTAAAGTATGTTCACAATGCTAGGTCCAGCTCATAGTAAAGCAGATTACCATCAAGGTTAATATTTGAAGTGTATGGGTGGCATAAGTACGTAGAATTATGACCTTGACAACCCATAATTAAGATGGCTAAGTAGTTAAATGGGATTTTTTTTTCTAGATCTCCTTTAAGTTAAAGAACAGCTTGGTCTCAACATGATTTAAAAAATAAGCGTTCACCTGCTACTAATTTCCTCCTTGGTTGCAAAGATCATTATTTGTTTTGATGACTGAGAGGCTATTTACATAGCACAAATGAAAGCATAGAGCAGCAGAAGAGGACATGTAAGTTAATGAAGAAGGAAGCATTAAGTAGTCTGCATTTGAAAGGGTAGCTTCTTGCATGAATAACCCAAAATCTGATGATAGGCTGCACGTGCACCTGATAGTACTTAAGGTCCAATCTTGCAGCCAAAGCTCATGTGAATAAACTCAATAGGTCTGATCTTGTGAATAAGGGCTGCAGGATCAAGTTTCAAATAAAATGTGCAGATGATTAATAGAAATCCTTACACTCTTAGTTTCAGTTTCTTTGCAGTTTATCATTGAACATTCCAGATTTCCTCTGGCTAGCAACACTATAGTATAACAAAGTACATGCCGCACACCATGGATTAAGCAAAACTGTTTGTGTACCATGACCTATTATAATGTATTTGCTGTTGGTTATTTAGTGATTGGAAAAATTTGTCTTAACTGAGTCAACAAAAGAAATTGATAGTGATGTTATGTATAGTTGGATTCATGAACATTTGTTTTTATGGGATGCATGCTTTGCTTGGGCTATTGAAAAGGTGATTCTCTTCAGAGATGAGATGCCAAATACTTAACAGGTGTCTGTGGACCGTGTGTGAATTGAATTTTTTCAGTATCTTTTAGTATAGTCAAATAAGGATGAACTGCCATGGAGGTAGCAAAATGGCTCACTAAAACTCTTTCTAACTCTAATTTCAGAGGGAGAGTGTAATCATCTATTTGAAATATTTCCCCATCCTTATTTTGGGAGATGTGGTTAAATCCAATTTTGGGTGGTCTCTTTGATAGTGCTATTTCTGTGCACGTTGTGCCCCATTTTCATGGTTTAGGAGTAGCACTCCCCAGTTCAGTGCTCCCACTGAGGCACTCCAAAGCATGTGCTGCTTGCTTCCTTCCCCCTCCCTCTCCTCCTCCCCCTGTGGTGGGATGGAGAGGAGAAATGAGGGAAATAAAAAGTCAAGATCATGGTTTGACTTAAGAATAATTTGTTGGAAACAGCAATGAGATAAGAAAACAAACAGAACATCAACAATATTAATAGCAAGAGTGTACAAAAGTGAGAGAGTGATTTACATGTAAAACATTCACCTGACCCATGCAGCCATGCTCCCTCTATCCAGAAGCAAGCCGGTCACTGTTTGTGGAAAATGACGAGAGGGTATGGAATACCCTCTGCATCCTAGCAAAGCACCCCTCTGGCTGCTGCAGAAATGAACCCTGTCCTCGCCAGAACCAAGGCATTTTACACCCCTATACGTCATGCCCAAATACTACACCTTCCAATTACACATACATATATATATATAAAATCATTGGTCTCATTTCCATAGTCAATGGCTGTCCTTCCAGGATGCCTTTTGAATTAGTTTAGTCCAAGAGCGTGGGTTCTGTCCATCCTAGATGTTTTTTAGGGCAGGAGTGTGTGTTGTCAGGTGGTTCCAAGCTGCTTCAGGAGCTCATGACTGGTGTATCTGTATCTGGAGTAATCCATACTCACTGTCCATGGTAGTTACAACATACAGTGACAGGGCATTCAGCAGCCACTGTTATACAATTCAACTTTACTCAAAATTTCTCACCCAAAAATCAAATTCCCTTGAGGTACACATTGTGTTTTCCCATCCATGTGCATTACCCACCAAGTGCACCCAAATCCTTGAGCCAAAACAATCCCACTGATGGATTTGGATTTGCTGGAGGCAGGATTAATCCAAACTGTTGTCCCCAGCAGATTCCTCATATGGACCATGGTAACTTTATCTCCTTCTGTGGTGTGTGGGGCTTTTGATTGTACAGGGCTGTCTCGATTGGTAGAGCCTCTAGTGTTAACTAACCAGGTAGCCTTCAAATACATGTAGATCCCAGTGTTTGAAGTTCCCACCACCCGTTGCTTTCAATGTGGTTTTCAACAGTCCATTGTACTGTTCAGTTTTCCCAGAGGCTGGTGGATGACAGGGACTATGATATACTGACTCAATACTTCTTCTCTGGCCTAGGGATCTATGAGGCTGTTGTTGAAATAAGTCCCTTTGTCTCACTTGCTTCGTTCAGGCTGCAGTGTCTCCACAGGACTTGCTTTTCAAGGCCCAAGATGGTGTTCCAGGCAGTGGCGTGAGGCACAGGGTGCATCTCCAGTCATCCAGTGGTTGTTTCCACCACTGTCAGCACGTAGCGTTTACCTTGGTCAGTTTGCAGGAGTGCGATGTCATCAATCTGTCAGGCCTCCCCATATTTATATTTTGACCATCATCCACCATACCACAGAGGCCTTACCTGCTTGATCACAGTGCATGTTTCACAGATATGGATAACCTGGGAGATAGTGTTCATGGTTAAATCCACCCCATGGTTAAGTTAATCATGAGCCCATCTGTATGCTACATTCTGTCCTCATGACCGGAGGCATCATGGGCCCACTGAGCCAGCAATAATTCATCCTTATGTTGCCAGTCCAGATCCACCACAGATACTTTAATCTTAGCAGCCCAATCCACCTGCCTGTTATTGTGATGCTCTCCAGTAGTCTGACTCTTGGGTACATGTGCATCTACATGACATACTTTCACAGACAGCTTCTCTTCCTGAGTAGTGATGTCTTGCCATAATTCAGTGGCCTGGATGAGTTTGCTCTGTGCTGCTAATTGGTTTTTTTTCAGCGCTATAACCACCACCACAGAGCATTTGCTTACCATCCATGAGTCAGTGTAGAGATAGAGTGCTGGCGATTTCTCTTGTTCAGCAATATCTAAAGCCAGCTGGACAGCTTTCAGCTCTGCACCCTGACTTGATCTACCTTGTCCCTCCACAGCTTCTGTGACTTGCTGTATAGAACTCCATACAGCTGCTTTCTGTTTTCGATGTAGCCCTACAATACATCAGGAACTGCCACTGAAGGGAGTGTATTGCTTTACATTTTCTGGCACCTGGTTATATGGTGGGGCCTCCTCAGCACGTCACCTTTTCCTTCATCCCTTCTGGTGGTTATCCACAATTTTTGCCTTTGGGCTGATTCATGATGACTTCCATGATCCCTGGGCAGTTGGGGTTTCCTGTGCAAAACTTGCTGTGTGGTTAGAGTGATCTACTTACTCTACATAGCATAAGTGGCCTGATGTGTTGAAGGAACTTTCGCTTTGAACATCCAGCCCAGCACTGGCAGTTGGGATGCCAGGAGCAGCTGTGTGTCAGTGCCCATCACTTCTGAAGTAATTGGAACCCCTTCAGAAGCTGTCAATGTCTTTTTTTCAGTTGGGGTGTAGTGGGCCTCAGATCCTTTGTATCCCCAGCTTCAGAACCCCAGGGGTCATCCTCTAGTCTCCTCAGGTACTTTTCCAAATAGTCCAGGAAGGACCATTCTCCCTGGCTGCAGCATAGAGCCCATTTTTCACATTCAGTCCTCTCCTGACTGGTCCAAGGGCTCCTGCATGAAGAATCTCCTGTTTGATTTGTTCAAAAGCTTATTGTTGAGGATCCCACTTTAAATCGTTCTTCTTCTGGGTCACGTGATAGGGTTTACAATCTGACTGTAATCTGGAATAGGCATCCTCCAAAAACCCACAGCACCTGGGAAACCTTTTCTGTTTTCTTCCTGTTGGCAGGGACGTAGCTGCTATTTTGTTGACCATGTCTGTTGAATCCAACAATGTCCATCTTGCCATTTTACTCCTAAAAAATTAATTTCCTGGACATTTCCTTTGACCTTACTTTGCTTTACAGCAAAACTAACCTTCAGGAAGATTCGGATTATTTTTTGCCCTTTCTCAAAAACTTCCTATGCTGTGTTGCCCCACATGATGATGTCATTGATGTGTTCTGGAACCTTGCCCTTTTCCAGTGCAGTCTGGATCAGTCGATTGCAAATGGGACTCTGTTTCCATTCCTGGGAAAATTGGTTCCAGGTGTGCTGCATGCCCCTCCAGGTGTACAGCAAACTGTGGCCTGCACTCTGTTGCTAAAGGAATGGAGAAAAACACATCTGCGACATTGATGGTGGCACCACTTTGCTGCCCTGGACTCTGGTTCGTACTGAAGTTCCAGCATGTCTGGCACAGCAGTGCTCAGTGATGGTGTGACTTCATTCAGGCTGTGGTAGTCCACTCTCTGTCTCCACTCTCCACAGGATTTATGCATTGGTCATGTGAGACTTTTACACACTGAGTGAGTCTTACTGACCACTTGCTGACTCTCCAGTTCATGAATCATCTCATGGATGGGGGTCACAGTGTCCCAGTTGGTGTGGTGTTATTGATGGTGCACTGATGGTGGTAGCAGTCAGTACCTGTTCTCTGACCCTCAGCAGTCCCACAGCAGAAGAGTCCTCTGAGACCAGGCAAGGTATTCAGCTATCTAATTTTCTCTGCCTACCCAGCAGCTATCCCAAAAGGCCAGTGATGGCCCTTTTGGGTCCTTGAAATACCCTCTGTAACAACCCGCCCCTGAAGGCGAGGGTAATCCAGGTTCTTGCTAATAGACCCCTTGGAACAGATTTGAGTGAAATGGAGTAATTTGTGTTTGTATATATATATAAGTAGGTTTTATTTTAGAATAATGTAGTTGTAATGGAAGGTAGGTGTGTAGTTGGTTTGCTTACCATTATTGTCCTGGTTTAAGACAATTTAAGGGGGACACACATTTTAAAATGAGTTACCTCCCCTTAGTTTAACTAATCCCTTTCCATCAATAAAAAGAAATTAATATGGGTAGATAAAATGAAAAAATATAACTGTTTACTAAAAAAATTAGATAGCAACAGGCAAAAAAATAACATGTTTAAAAATGTATTTTAGCAGCAGCAATACTTGTAACAAAAGTGTACAACAGAGAGAGAGTGATTTATGTGTAAAAGGCTCACTGTGGAGCCCGATCTGACCCCACCGCAGCCACAGTACCCCAAACAGGAGACCACTTATCCCTAAGTAAGAGTCCCTTCCCTGTGGCCCAGCAATGACAGTGGTGTAGAATAACCTCTGGGTCCCAGCCATGGCCCTCCTGGCTACTGCAGAAATCAACCCTGTTCTGGCCAGAACCAGGACACCCATCTACTAAGGAATATTGCAGAAATGTTTTTTTGCTTTAGCAAAATTTTACAGTGGAGTCAATGTCACAAAAAATACTTAGAGTTGCAGTATTTGGACAACAATGTTAAGGTAGGCAGAAGAGAGAGATCAGCCAGGATCTTTAAAATATGTGAAGGTGTGATCTGATTTCTTATTCCACAGAGAACAATCTATGTGGAATCTTTAAAATATGTGAAGGTGTGATCTGATTTCTTATTCCACAGAGAACAATCTATGTGGAATAGAGACTTTTGAGTATACTAGTTCAAGGCAGAGCCTAAGTGAGACCTAGCACTTTATGGGCAGCAAGTGCAATTATAAATGCAGTTCTTTAGCAATCTGTGCCCTATTTGTTATAGGGCTGTTATTTTTTTTCATACTGGTTTGATTATTTTCAATTTTGTTAGGTAAGTGTGAAATAGAAAAATGGCAAGGAAGACTTTAACCAAACTAGATAAATAAAATTGGAGCATGACATTGAATTTCTCTCTAATAGTAGTTCTTAAGCTGTAAGTAATACATTTCCAGAAAGTTCTAGTCCTTTTACTTTTCCCATGTTTCAGCCAACGCTTTTGATAATAGAAAGAGAAAGGTAGTGGAGGCAGCACAAAAAATTATAAATTATATATGTATACGGTCTTTATAGTTTTAGAAAGATTTCAGATTTTTTTTTTTCTGAGTGAAGTAAATGGACAGACAGTGGGGATTCAGGACTACTTAACAGTACCTATAGAAATTTAAATATGAATCTTCATTGCATGCAGTATATTCATTTGCATATGATAAATTGGCTTTCAAAATCTGGTGTTTTTGAAGACTTTTTAGTGGAATGATTATGTCAGATGTGCTTCAGTGAACTCTTCTAGTTTGCAGTCAGCAATTGGCAGTAGGTTGGTTCATCAGAGTAACATGACAGTTCTCGAAAGGTTCAGAGATAGTTTTATAATTATTGTTAGCATGATTCTTGAAAGAAATGATGAGCGTCTCATAAACACAGATGGGAGTTCATTACATTGTTGATAAATGTGTTTTACATTTTTAAATTGATAAACAGTGAAAAGCAGAGAAGATACAATAAGGCAGATGGTTGTTTATAAAGCACTTGTAAGTTGCTGCAATTCAAAGAATGGTACTAATTGTTAAAAAGAAGACAAAAATTGGAGTAGGGGGAGTGTTTCAATGAGTTCATCATGAGCTTTTAAAAAACAAAACCTTCAGCAGCTTTAGTTCCATTAGAACCATTCTTGCCATTCTGGGTTTACATGCAAAAGTTTAGACTTTCAGTTCGTAATAAACTTTTGTACCAGCCATTTCCATGAAGCTGAAATTTAAGCTACAACTAATTACCTGTATGTATCCATTTCTTTCTTCTTCCTCTTTTCTGGTTTGCAAAAAAACCAAAATTTATTGCACAGCAGAAAAAAGTTGAATTGTCATTGGCCTTGTTAATTTTCTTCCATTTAAAAACAATGAGCAGAGTAGTGAACTCCAAAATCAGAGATTTTGCAGCAAGGAAGCAAAATGGGAGCTAGTTGACTTTTTTTGATGTTAAAGGAGTGGTGAAAAAAAATGTGGTTTTTGCAAATATGTGACCAGAATAAAGATATATTTAAATAGTGCTTAGGCAGAACACTAATCAATGTGTGTGATGAAACCAGTTGGTGTATCTTCCTTTTATGAATGCTCAGGTCATGTTGCCATCAGTGATCTTGAAAGTTTCCATGAAAGGCAAAATATTTTCCTACTTTTTCAGCATGTAAGGCTGTATCAGTTGTGTCAGTCCTTAATTCCTTAATAGAAATAATTTGTTAGGCTATAATTTAGGTATAAATCAATAGGGTGTTGTATTTCTGTATGTGCAAACAACATAAAATTACTTTAAGATTGTCCAGCTGCTCAGTTCATTAACTCAAATGACTTCAGTTGTCTGTTATCTGCTGTTGATCACAACAGCAGAAATACCCAGTTAGTGGGCATGAAACTGTTGGAATTATGAGTGTTAAAGAAGATCAGTTCAATGGGTTGGCTACTCAGGATTTTGAGAAGATTAGTACATAGTTATTTATCTTAACTCATACACTGTTCCATTGGTAAAGAGCCAGGAAAGCATCATGCTCCTAAACAACTAATGTTACTTACTCCTCACATTCAGGATTTCCAGATTTGCCTCTTGTACTTTTTGGATAGTTATACCTCTTAACTCTTTCCAATATCTCTGCCAAATTATTGAGTTTCTCTCTTGATTTATGCCCTAAGTATGTTGTATAATAAGATATGCAAGATCTTTGAGGAGAAAAACAAAGGGTTTTTGTCTTTTCACTGAATTGACTAGGCGTGGGAGACTAGTGTGCATGTGGTTTTGCCTTCATTTCAGTTGTGTAAATTATGTAGGTATTATGCTAACTTTATCTTACTTCACTGTAAATCTTACACCCCATAACACAGGACGGAAAAAGTATGATAAAACAGTTCTAATTTCTAGATTCGAGAATTTATCTATTGTCCTCCTTTCCACTCTATATGGCTCTAAGAGGACTTTTTAAGGTAAAACCTGACCACCCCAGTCAGAAGTCTTGTGAGAGTCCTGGAGCAGGCAAACAGGGGTGTGGCACATCAGTAAGGGTGTGGCACAGCAGTTTGCAGGGCAATTCACTCAGGTAGGATCAGCAGGAAGGGTGCAGCCACCTTCCTGGTGGTGGTTGTGTTTTTTGGCTGATTGCAGGGTGCTTCCCCCACCTCAGTAATGGTTTACAAACGATCAAAAACCATTGCTTCTGCTGCTGCCAGCAAGAGCGTGCTAACCCAAACAGAACCCCCCAGGAAGCACCAGGCCACTGGCTGCAGGGAGTGTGTGAGCCTGGTGTTAGAACCAGAGGACAGCGCAAAAGACACCTGCATGTGGTGTAAGCAGGGGAATGATCTGCTCAGTCCAGTGGTAGAATTTAAGGAAGAAGTGGAAGGACTAAGGGGTATTAGAGAGAATGAAAGAGAAATAGACTGGTGGGGTTACAGCCTTGCAACCCTGCAACTCCAGCTCAACAGGAGTCCATCCCTCTTACAGCCAGGCAGAAGGAGGAGACCTAGTACATGGAAGGGAATGGAAATGGGTACCTACTTGGGGAGGTAATAAAATTCCCTCCCAACCCTGAGCTTTCCCAATACCCTTACAGAATAGGTAAAAGGCCCTGGATCCAGAGAGTCAGGCAACATTAAAGAAAAAAGTCTGTTTGGAGAGTCTCCCAGTTGCACTTTTTCTGTCAGACAGATCACAGCTTAGGGTAGTTGTAGTAGGTGACTTCCTTCTTAGGGGAACAGAGGGCCCTGTATGTCAACCACACCCATCCAACTCTGGGGCCCAGCTGTGGGAAATCACCCTGAACCAATCCAGCCCTCTGATTGTTACCCACTGCTGGTTGTCCATGTTGACAGTGATAAGGTTGATAAGAAGGGTACAAGAGTAATTGAAAATTACTTCAAGGCTCTGGGTTGTTTTGTTGATGGGACAGGAGGGCAGGTGATAATCTGTTCAGTTCCTTCAGGGGCAAGGGTGAATGATGAAAGGAACAGGAAAACCCACATTATCAATGAATGGCTTAAGGGTTGGTGCCATTAGCAGAATTTTGTTTTTTTGATTATGGGGCAATTTTTACCACACTTGCTAGAGTCAGATGGACTCCATCTATCTAACAAGGGCAAAAGGATTCTATCCCATGAGTTGGCAGGGCTGATTGAGATGGCTTTAAACTAGGTTTGAAGGGGAAAAGGGATGAAACCAGGCTCCCCAGAGATGAGCCCAAGGGTGGTAAGTCTGGGGTGAAATCAGCAGCCTAACTGAAATGTGTGTACACTAATACATGCAGCATGGGCAACAAACAAGAGGAGCTGGAAGCCATGGTACAGTAGGAAATCTGTGACACAGTCACCATCATGGAACTGTGGTGGGATGGCTCACATGACTGGAGTGCTGCAATGCATGGCTAGAAGCTCTTCACAAGAGACAGGCGAGGGAGAAGAGGTGGAGGGGTGGCTCTGTGTATTAGGGAGGCTCTTGATGCTATAGAACTTGAGATTAATGATGATAAGGTGAAGTGCCTGTGGGTAGGAATCAGGGGGAAAGCCAACAAGGCTGACATCCTGGTGGGAGTCTGTCATAGACCACCCAACCAGGGTGAGGAGGTGGATGGGTTATTTTATAAGCAGCTGGAGGATCTTTTAAGGTGGCCAGCCCTTGTTCTTGTGGGAGACTTCAACCTGCCAGATACCTGCTGGGAACTCAATACAACAGAGAACAGGCAGTTTAGGAAGTTCTTAGAGTGTATGGAGGAGAGTTTGTTGCAGCTGGTAAGCAAGAATATCAGGCGTGGTGCCTCCTACACCTGCTGTTTACAGAGAAGGGCTGCTGGGAGATACGGTGGTCAGAATGCCCATCTTGGGCAGAGCAACCATGAAATGATGAAGTTTTCAATTTCAGTTTTTGGTGAAGTAAGGTAGGGCCTTAACAAGACTTCTATCCTGTACTTCTGAGGGGTGGACTTTGGCCCATTCAGGACAGAACATTCCTTGGGAAGCAGCCCTTAAAAACAAAGGAATCCAGGAAGGATGGACATACTGTGAGAAAGAAATCTTGAAGGTGCAGGAGCAGGCTGTCCCTGTGTACTGAAATGCAAGCTGACAGGCGAGACAACTGACCAGGGAGCTTTCATAGGAACTCGGCG
>VZRZ01008806.1:0-69455 GCA_013398175.1 Climacteris rufus | reverse complement strand
GGGGGGGGGGGGGGTGGGGAGGAGGAAGAAAGTGGAAAAAGGGATGGGAAACTCAGGAATTGTTTAAGGATTTTGTTAGGTCATGCAGAAAGACAATTAGAGAGGCAAAACCTGAGAGAACTTAATCTGGCCACATCTGTAAAGGATAACAGAAGGTGTTTTTGTAAATACATTAATAAAAAAAGGAGGACCAAGGAAAACCTCCATTCTTTATTAAATGCCAGGGGTTGAAAATAGTCACCAAAGATGATGAGAAGGCTGGTGTACTTCACACTGTAGTCTCAGTCTTCAGTGGTGATACTGGTTATCCTCAGGACATCTGGCCTTCTGAGTTGATACACAGGAACAGGGAGCAGAATAGGCCCCCTGAAGTCCAGGAGGAGGTAGTTAGTGACTGGCTATGTTACTTAGATGTTCTTAAGTCTGTGAGGCCAGATGGGATTCATCCTAAGGTGATGAGGGAGCTGGTGCAAGAGCTCTCTAAGCTGCTTTCCACAATTTATTATCACTCTTGGTTAACTGGGGAGGTCCCAGATAACTGAAGGTTGGCCAATGTGTTGCATTTCCACACAAAGGGTCAAAAGGAGGATCCAGGAAACTATAGACCTGTGAGCCTGACCTCAGTGCTCAGCAAGGTTATGAAGCAAATCATCTTGAGTGGTCACACAGAACATGCAGGACAACCAAGGGTTCCAACCCACCCAGCAGGGATTTAGGAAAGGCAAATCCTGCCTGACCAGCACCTTCTATGACCAGATGACCTGCCAAGTGATTGAGGAGGAGGCTGTGGATGTTCAGCAAAGTCTTTGATACTGTCTCCTACAGCATTCTCCAGGAGAAGCTGGCAGCCCATGATTTGGGCAGGTGCTCTTTGCTGGGTTAAGAACTGGCTGGATGGCTGGGCCCAGAGAATGGTGGTGAATGGTGCTGCATCCAGGTGGTGGTCAGTCAGTAGTGGGATTCCCCAGGGCTCAGTACTGGGGCCAGTCCAGCTTAATGTCTTTATTGATGAGGGTGAGGGGACTGAGTTTACCATCAGAAAGTTCACAAATGACACTAAACTGGGCAGGAGTGTTCATCTGCTGGAGCATAGGCAGGCTCTCCAGAGTGGTCTGGACAGGCTGGATCAGTGGGCTGAGGCCAGTGGTGTGAGGTGCAATAAGGCAAAGTGCTGGTTCCTGCACTTGGATCACATCAGGCCCGTGCAGCACTACAGTCTGGGGGCAGAGTGGCTGGAAAGTGGTCCAGGAGAAAAGCACCTGGAGGAGCTGATCGACAGCAGCTGAATATGAGCCAGAGCATGCCCAGGTGGCCAAGAAGGCCACTGGCATCCTGGCCTTTATCAGAAATAGTGTGGTCAGCAGGACCAGGAAAATTATTCTACCCTTGTTTGCCACTGGTGAGACTGCAGCTCAAGTCCTGTGTCCAGTTCTGGGTCCTTCAATTCAGGAAACATGTTGAGGTGTTGGAGCATGTCCAGAGAAGGGTAACAAAGCTGGTAGAAGGTCTGGAGCACAAGTCTTGTGAGAAGCTGCTGAAGGAGCTGGGGTTGTTGAGGTTGGAGAAAAGGAGGCTCAGGCGGCATACCTTCTCTCTCTCTCTATAAATGCCTGAAAGGAGATTGTAGCCAGGTGGGAGTTATTCTCTTCTCCCAGGCAGCTAGTGAGAAGACAAGAGGACACAGCCTCAAGAGGTGCCATCGGAGGTTTCCGTTTCTTCATAGAAATAGATATTAGATATTGAAATGAACTGTCCAGGGAGGTCACCATCCCTGGAAGTGTTTAAAAAAAGACTGGATATGGCAGTTGGTACCCTGTCTAGTTGATATGGTGGTGTTTGGTCATAAGCTGAACTTGTTCTCAGAGGTCTTTTCCAATGTAATTGGTTGTGTGAAGTTTGCATAAAGCCATGAATTATTATCCTTCTTAATCACTGACATGTTAAGCAATTGTGTGTGTAATTGGACTGTATCTTGATGGTTGCACTGAGAAAGATGTGATTCCTTTCCAAATAAGGTATATAGGTCAAATGCAATTTCTATATTCTATTTATATATTCTATTTCTATAATTTCTAGTCTACAGATATTCACTATTAGCTCTTTTTCCTCTTCTCCTGGTACTTGTGCCCATGTGCCACAATGAGAAGTACTGAAATGATGGACATGTACTTACATGTACTGTAATGATGAACATTCAAGTACTGTCTTTGAACATATGTGTGCTGCATGATTGGTTATGTTAGTTTTTCAGTTACAATTTCATAGAAGAAAAGATCTGCTGTGCTTTTTTTCATAGAATCAAGACAAGTATTCTTGAGCAACTAACAGTATTTGTACATAGAGTCTTATTATTGTGAGTGAAATAGAAGCTGAGATTTATTTTATAACACTGTTACCAAGAGTATTTCTTTCTCATAGGATTATTTTAAAAAAAAAAGTAGTAAAAACTGCATAATCAAGCCTTTCAAAATTTTATTCAAGACATTTAAAATAATAATTTATTTCATTGTGAAATTAAATGGTTTCATGTATGTTATACAAGAACTTACTTGTCACATATGAAGCAATCGTACCTCTGGATCCAAAGTTCTCTTGGCATTTGCCATATCTGAAGTTTTTTGTAGTCTTTGGGTTTTTCTGCCAGCAGAACACAAGGCTGGGTTACATGGACTCAATTATGTGGAATAGAACAAGGAAATCTTTTCTTGAGAAACAGTAATGAACAAGATTTAAAAAGCTTCATCAGTGTCCAAGGTGTTTTCTTTAACTTCAGCTTGATACCCCTGGAAGAGACAGTGTCTTCAGGGCAAATTTTTCTCTCCTTAAGGTTCCTTCAGAGTAATAAGTATCATAGCCACAGACTGGAAGAGCAGAAAGCAAGCTTGTAATTTCTCTTAAAAAGTAACTACTGGCTTTTGTCAGTTACTCAAAGCAAGCTAAGCTCCCACGTTTGCTGCGTAAGTGTGCAGTTAATGTGTGAGTTAATGACCCTGGTGTGATCTATTTGGTTTTACTTGAGCAAGTGAAAAGAATTGCAGGCATTATTTTGTAATGAAACTATAACCGTTTTTGTGATTTGTGTTTAAAGAGTACCAGTGGTGTTTGTGCTAATAAAAGAAAAGAATAAATGCTGCTAGTGGCCAGCACCATGGTCCATTTCAGCTACAATTAAATAAATCCTATTTCTTTTGACCCAGTAGTGTTCTAAAACACAGCAGCAAAATGGTGAAAACATCTTGCTGTGGAAAGAAGGTGTTAATATGAGTTTTGCTGTGGATTTACATAAAATTAATAATTCAGTCCATCTGTGAATATTTATCTGGTCATTTTTGCTGAGCAGTGAAAGGTGGCAAAATTAGATGATGCTTGACACATCACTGACTTTTTGTGTGTGACTACAAAAACTGGTGCACTTTAACTATGTTAATCTGATTCATCAGTCAGTTTTGGCATGGAGTTTTAACCTTTTGAAACAATAGCATTGCCTCACCACCTAAGCAACATTTTTTTCCTTAATAGTTGGAATAATCAAAACTGCTCTTTCTTCAGATCCCTTTTCATGACTCATCTTTACTATGAAATTTAGAGCTAGGATAGTTGTAGCTATATATGTAGAATTGGAATATTAAAATGTATGTATAATCTTCATTTAAATTTGTTCCACTGGTAAACTTTTGAGCTTCTTTTAGTTTCCTTCTTTCTTTTGCAAACTTTTCATCACCGTGTTTGTTATTTCAGCTTGGGATAGGGGGTCTTGCTTTCTGCTGATGTTTAATTGCTTTTAGTGCAAGGTGCTTGATGGAATCCTCTGCTTAGTACTGATACATACATATGTATATGTATATATGTTTAAAAAGAATTTAGTGTTTCCATAAGATGGACTTAATAAGTAAGCCATTTCTACAGCCAAATAATTGTCAAGTGATTTCTAAAATTAGAGATGCTTTTCTTAAAAAGGAAAAAAAAAAGGAAAACAAAAAATAAACCAACAGGTGTCAGCAAAGACCATGTAACAAAACATTGGGTCAAATCACATCAACAGTATATGCTGCGTTCATGGCAAATCTGTGTTGTCTTTCATTTAATTCTCTCAAAAGATCTTGAGATCCTAGTTGTGATCAGTCAGCCCAAAATCCAGAATGTTGCAATTGTGTATCAAGGTTGAATCAAATTGCTTTCAGTAGAAAACACAAAAAATCTTGTAGAGATAATGTCAGTTCCATCTTAATGAATTGTTCTCGTACACTATAATCCAAGTGAGGTCTTTTGTGGGTTTTTAAAATGTCACTGATTTTGTTTCTGTCTCTCTCATTTTTTTCCTTTTTTTAGCTTGCAGTGAACTTTGCAGGCTTTGGAAAGTCCATTCAACTTTTAGGATTTTTTGTTCTAGAATGGTGTTGATGAGGGCTTTTTTTTGTTTGTTTGTTTGTCACAGTTCTTAGGTAAGTCTGTATCCAAGAGCAGTATGTCAAAAAGTTCCTTGAATCTCTTATTAGTACGCATTGGCAGGTTTGTCACCTCAGGGTCAAAATAAAGCTCATTCAACCAAGGCTATGGCAGCCACAGTAGCAAGCCTCAGGTCAGTCCCACCACTTGAGATTTGCTGCAGGGCAGTCAGTTGGAATTTATTTTGCATTTGTTTCACTGAACATTATTGCTTTTACACTGCAAAGAGGAAAACGTTGTGGGGAGACTATGTTATAAGGATTGTTTCTCTCTTGTGCTTATTTTCTCTTTTTGCATTGAAATGCCTATTACCAGTAAGGAGACAAATCTTATAAAATAACAAAAACTGTTACTCGTAATGACATTGCTGCTAGTGTTTTATACTCATTTTTAACTAAGTTACAAAACAAACCTGTGTACTCTACCATGCAGTTTTTAGAAAATGCTAGTAGTGCTGAGGAACCTAATCTCTTAGACTGAATATAAATTATTTGAAAATAGTATCCTTTCAATGCCCATGGAAGGTCCATTTTTGAGAAACTTAAAGACATTGTAACTTGTTATGTCAGGTTTGAATTAAAGTTAAAATAATGTCAGAGGTCTGAGGAGCTGACAGTGTAACTCTTGCTGTACTGTCTGAAGTTAAGTCAAAGGTACTACTTTACAAAAAAAGAGGAATGCAAAAGCAAATGAGGCCATTTTTTCTCTATATGTGGATTTCTCAGGTGAACTGGTAATGTTCAGCTGTTACACATTTGGAGTGCAGTTCTCTCACAGGATGGGAGTTCACAAATAAACCTAAGGTTGCATTAGTTGCATCTCTAAAGAAAAGAAAACAATCTTGCATTTTTCTTCATCTCAACTCCAAGTATAGCAAGTTACGTCTGACTGACTTACTGTAGAGGGTAGAGATGGTCAGACTTCAGTGATTTCTAAGCTAAAAATTTCACTAATAGTTTTAATTCTATTTTTCCCCTTTTTTTTCTGTAATATATGTTCATGTAGGAGATTAAACTGAGGTTTAAATGTAGTTAACTCAGAGTGTTACTGGAGGAATAACAAACTACTAATGTCACTAATAATGTACTAACCCTTTTTGTTATATGACTTAGGAAAATCCAAGAAGTCAATCAAGGAGGAAAATGCTGTTGCAGCTATGTTTTATTGCCTAAAGTCTACTTAATTTTAAATGTACTATCTATATTATTCTGAAAAATCTGGCCGCTCATAAAAATATGCAATGAAAATTATTGCCACTAGATTCTCTTACTCTCTTCACTCTCATTTGCTTTAAGAACTGTCTTTAAAAATTAATGAAAAGTGATCTGATAGAGTGTTTAATGAGTGTTTTTTCACAAGCTGGCATCTTTGGGGGCAGAAGCCCCTATCCACTGAGTAAGTGTGTTGTTGCCAACACATCTCACTCATGATGGGAAATAGCCACTCTTTGAGGGAGTAGTTCTGTCTTCATTCATGTTTAATACTTGGAGCAGTGAAAGGTGGTAGCAAGAGTAGTAATGGTGATGATGGCTTTCTGTTCGTGTTCTGAATATCTGTAAATGAGGAATATGATTTGGGAAATCTCAGATCCATCCAGTTGGTTCACCAGAAAAATGTATTTAATCCATAGTTTTCTCCATTTCTTTTTTCCCCAAATCTGCCACAAGTATGTAGGAATATACTGCCACAAGTATGTAGGCAGTGGTGTGGACACATTGGGTTAGCAGCTTGTGGTCCCTCGTCCTATCTCCAAAGTCTTGTAATCTGTCCCCTGTCATGTGAGCGTTTATAATGTCAACTGATCGCATGCATTTTATCCTTTGTCGTGTCACATGTGCTTTATTCTTTATCATCGTGTGTTAACCATACACCAGCCATTTGACAGGGTTGTTGGCATTTTGGTCATGAGGAATGCACATATGGGAGAAGAGGGGGCATGTGGCATTTGATTGTCTTCAAAGAGACTTTGTGGTATGTGCTAGCCTAAGGGTTCCTCACATCTGTCGTGAATCCATGACTGTTTGTTGCATGGTAATGATTTCCAGCGACACCTGATAGATGCCAGGTTAGAAGTGAAAGGCCACGAATCACACAGGCTTATGCCAATTTTTTAGTATGTTTTTAGCTGAGAATTCATGCACGAAAACATTTGCAAGTTTGAGTGATTTACTTTGTCATTTTTCCCTCTGCAGCAGGCTTGTTGTACGGTTTGTATACGTAATCTTCTGGTGGGTAGAGTTACCCATGGCTGGTTTTGAAAGTGGGAGAACATTTGGGGGGTGAAAGAAGAGAATTCAGAGGATTTGGGTTGTAAAGCATAGCAGGGGAGGGGAACTTGATGAGCAAGGTTCAGTGCACTTCACTGAGTCCCAGCATGGGTTTTGGTGTGGTATGTACCAGCAGCTCCTCTGGATTAGGATGTAAGTGTTGTTAATCAAGTCATTGAGATGTGATCTGTTGTCTCTCATACCTGGCAATCTCTCTTATGAAGAAGTTCACTGGTGGGTCAGCTTCAATTCTGCTCTTCATCATGTGTGCCATGGTGGCTTTTTGATGTTTTTTGATAGGTGGTACAAGGCTTCTTTCAGTGTCTTACAGATTTAAAATGTGTGGGATGTTATTTTAAGCGGAATTATTTTGGAATTGCCTTCTTGCTTTGTGCGAATTATTTTTTCAGCACTCTTTTCCAGATTAAAGATGTCCAATACTTAGTGCATCGGAGTGTCTCTTTGGTATTTGTCTCCACTTATAATCGTATTTAGACATCAGTACCTTCAAGATCTTTGTAACTTTAAACATGTTGGTGTCACTAGGTCTTAGTCTTTAATTTCTGTTTTCACATAGTTCTATGCAGGTATTGATCTTTTGATCATGTAGTTTCAGGATAGTGTATTGCAAAGATTCACAAATTAGGCTGCTAACAAGATTTTTCAATGCTTTTTGGTAATTGAAAACAGTCCTTAAGAAAGTCCTCTGTATGAACAATACAGTCTTAAAAGAACACATGTTGTATGAAGCCAGGACCTTACCAATAATATATACTACACTAGTGTGTACCAGAACTAGGTTTCTGCCTGGAGTTTCTGTTTTGCTCTGCAGACACCATGCAGTATTATGTCTTGCAGTCTTGCTATCATTGTGCAGAATATTTAGCAATGCAAGGGTAAAACCTCAACTTTTTCATAAGAAAATACGCTTCTCTCTGTTCTTTTTGCTGTCTATCCATTAATTTCTCTGTGATTAAAATAGGCTATTTTCTGCATCCATATGAAGGATCTCTGGTCATGACATAAGTCTATCCCCCAATTATCCATAAGACTATTGAATTTTTCAGTTGACATATTTGAGACTACTAGAACTTTGGAAAGGTACTTCTGGAGGTATTCTCTGTTATATCCAACATAAATCAAGACTGACTTACTTTAAGCTCCTCAGAAGGGCAGTTATGAGCACTGAAGTTAAGTTCCTCTCCTGAACCACATGTATTTAGGCTCTTGACCTTGTCCACTGTAGTTGAAGGAAAACTATAACAAAGAAGTTGTAGCAGAAGATAGATATTCATGCTTTTAATATGCCCGGGATAATCTACGGGTTTTGCTGCTCAGGATGTGCTCTACTCAGCTGTGGTCCCTGCTCTCATCAGCTTGCCTTCATTATGGGACTTGTTCTAGTGCAACAAAAGTAAAACAGCTGTGATTTCGTTTAGGGCATTAGTTCTTCAGGCTTAGGGAAAGCAGGATACAGGCTCCTCTGCTCATTGAGAGCAAGTTGAACTATAAGCAATGTAGTTTCCTTCCAAAGAAGATAATTTTGTGCTGGGAAGAAAGTTTCTTCTATCACATAGTTTGAATACAGGCTTTTTTGGGTTGGTGGAAGTGTTAGGCTTTCCAAGGTTGGAAAGGATTTCTGCTTTGCTATCAGAGTAGTTCAGATATTTATCTTACTTGGGATGTGTTTTCCTGATAGGTGGCACTTGGACGTGAATGAAATGCAGAAATATTCTGAGGTGTAAGTTTCCAGTGGTCTCGTACAAGAAGTACAGTACGGCCAGTTTTTTCTCAATTTATCAGGCAATTAGTTTCATACACTGTGGGCAGGTCTTACTATTGGTTCTGTTTCTTTTCCCATCTTGGACATGGTGACGCTTGCTCTCCAGCTATCTTATTACCTTGAATTACAATGCAGCACACTGCTTACAATGTTGGCGTGCCTTATGAGTTTCAAGAACCATAGAAACGCAACAGTTTGCGTTGAGAACGTCTGGATCTAAACAATTTGTTGCTTGATAGTTCCAGATGATTGTTAATGCTGGACTGAATTGATCAGCCACCGTCACTATATACGTGCAGTGATGAGCAGCTGTGTGACTGATGATTAGGCCAGGAGAGTTTGTAGAGTGTAACCATAATCGCCTTCTTATGTAGAAAGTCACAAGACACTTGCCAACATTATACGATAGTTCTTACAATGGTTTTCAGATTTTAAATATAAAACACCAGCATGCATAAGCTAATATTACTACTTAAAGCAGTTGTGACTATATAAATTGTATAGATTTAAAATAGTAAGTTTAACTATTTCTATATAAACAATATCACACAGTTCCCTCTTCTTTTGATACCTATAGGAATGATAGTTTAGTAATTAATTTTTTACTTGCTCATCAGCCAGAAAATCAGAAGAAGTAAGTAAAAGCATAAAAATCCAAAAATAATGTTGGATGTGTAGCATTTCCAGTACTTGCAGGCATATCCCTAGATAGGACAGAATTTTGCTAGACTTTCCTAGGCAAGACGGGATTTTGCCAAGTTTTCCAGACACATCCGTGGTAAGTGCAGGAAATCTGGCTATTAATGATGTTTTCAAATCTGGAAAATTTTGAGCTTTGATGCCACTTCAGGAAATCTTGTGTATTGCTTTCCATCATTTAAAACTGATAGTGTACCAGCCACTTCTAGGAGATCCCTGAACTTTTTGGTTACTGTGAACAAAACCCCAACTTCTCCTGTGTTCGTACACACACACACACATGTATATGTATATACACGCACAGTGGTGCAGTGTTAGTTTTTATTTGTTTGTTTGAGGGGATTTTTTATGGCAGTTTTTTACTGAAATCTCTTTGGGCAATACAGGCCATCCAGGTGCTGAGCTGTCTGAGGATGATAATCTCACAGTTTGCATGTGAGGCTCCAACCTACTGTATCTTTCTTCATATTTGCTTCTCTTAAAAACATTTGTTAGGTTAAGTCTTTGCTACACCAGAGTCCTCTATTGATTCAACAGTCCCATTTTTGAGGCTGGTGTTGCTATTTATTGTATTAGAGTAGTTCATAGTCAGTTAGAGTCAGAGCCCTATTGAGACAGGCTGTGGAAAAAATGAAGAAAAGCTTATTTCTGCTCTGACAACACACTATATAGATGAGAAAGAGTAGAAGAGATAAACACTTAGCTGCAAAAAGGGTCGACTTTTGCAAGTGGTGTCTAAAATACATTTTCTGTGTAGCAATTTTTTTCCCTTCCAAGTGTTCTTCTAGTGATTTTGACAGTTTGTAGATGCCTGAAAGGAGAGTTAAAAACAAAATTTCTATGTTGGAGTATCATTTTACTCACTTTAATGTCTGTACAACATTAGCATTTGAGACTGAGACTGCAGGAACTTAACTGCTTTACTTGTTGGTGTTATACTGCAGTTGACTTCAGTGAACCATAAAAAGTTTGCCCCTGAAGGTAAAATTACACTGTATGCATGTTCCTAGCTTACTGCTTTGGGGATAAACATGTCTTAAATCAACTCAGCGCTCGCAGCTAAATTCCTTTCCAAATGCAGTTTCTGTGTAGATAATAATGTTCAGAGAGACTGATCTTCTATAAACCATAAAGTTTTTTGAACATAATTCTATCAATAAATGTATTTGAGCAAGATGGCAAAGAATCCATATAATCCTAATAAAGATCTGGAGTTTTAGTGAAAGGAAGGGAGGGGCATATACCAACATTTTTAATAAGCTTTCGTCAGCACCTCCAATTTGTTCAAATGTGTTCCAAACATTTGCACATTGTGTTACCTCATATTTACATAATAAAAATTTCTGGACTTAATTTAAACTTTTTTTTTTGTAATTGTGTATTTGGAAAATTGAAGTTTATCATACCCTGGCTCCTACTTGCTTGGATCATAGTGTGTTGTTAAGATGCCATCACTTGAGACCTTTGTTAGAGTGATGTTTGTGTTGGGGCTTAGTATACTGTGGGTTCAGGTGCATGGAATTGTGGCCTTGAGGGACTGGACTAAAGAATACCATCTGGGTTTGTACCCAGATATTCTTGGATTAATATTTTGATACTTACATCTTGTCTTGTCTGCAATTTAAATACAGTTCCCCAAGTTTTATAGAGAAGGCAAGCACCATTTCAGCCTCTTAATGAGTCCTTTTTTTAGCTCTTTAATTTGCCCTTTTTTTTTTCACTCTTGTAGCTGTTGTCATCCAGGCAGTTGCTTCCAAGCCATTTTTACAGCCCCAAATGGACAAAGTGCCTGTTTGTTCCTCAGTTTAATTCCCAGATTAATAATCTTAAGAAAGTTCTTACATGTGCATCTCCATTTTTCTTACAATATGTAAGAGCAGAAAAAAAAGCCTCTAGATAGTAGGCAAGATTTAACAACTTTGTTGCATTTGAGATGGCAAGTCTTTTGTTGCAACTAGGTTGATTTTTGTGGTTTTGTAGGGTTTTTTTTTCCTGGTTTTGGTGGGGTTTTTTGTTTTGTTTTTGTTTGTTTGGGGGAGTTGTGGTTTTTTATTTGTTTGTTTATTTGGGGTTTTTTCTTCTTTTGGTTGGTCTCTGAAATGATACCTTTTGTTTCAGGTCTGAAATTTCAGTTTTATTCCTACATGGAGGAAAGAGACATAAACTCCCCCATAGCAGGGAATCTGTATAGGGTTTTCTTCTATTTAGGAAACCTTTGATCCATACTTCCCCTGTTCAGTGAGTAGAAATGGCAAGATAACTTATGCTGAGGGTGGCTAGATATCTGCTTTCCACATAAATTGTGAAGTGAACCTGGAAGGGAGAGGATTTCAGAAGTCTGCTAGTGGAAGAAAATGCTTTAAAAGTGTTTCTTTACAAAGAGAGCCTTTCTTGTACCCCTGAGTATATATTAATTGGTTATAAACCATAGGTTTGAGGTAACTGAGTGTACCACAGTGCATGATGGATTCACATATAGGTACCATTACCATTCCATTGTACTGGCAAAAAACCTTTTCTGTGGAAAGAGAGAATTATTTCTCTAAAGCTCCAAGTTCTATAATTAACTATATAGTAAAGGATTGAGAAAAGTGGCAAAATATATACAAGTGCTTAGAAGTTTAACCAATTAGCCTTTAAATTGTCTGCCTGCATATGTCTTTATTGTAAGTGGTTTAATATCTGGTGGCATTTATATTTTTTTCTTTTCTTCCAGATCATTACTAAATACATTTATGAACTACTGCAGAAGGAATGCCACTTGAAGAAAGTAACTCTTCCAGTAAGTATAGTTTATTTTTCCAAAGGCATTATTTTTTTTAATCTCTACACAGCATAGCCTGTGATCTCATATTTGGATGAAGACAAGGTATGCCAGGGCCCTGTGCAGGGCATTGTCTCAGGATGTTGCCTTACTTTTGCTGTTAAACATAGCTAGTTTCATACTAGCTAGTTCTCAAGGTTATTGTTCTGTAAACATAGCCATGTTACTGTAGAATTATCTTGTCATTGCATTCCTTTCCCATGGACACAGACCCTTGATGGACATTTTCCTTGACCACTGTAGTTGAAGGAGGAATTACTGATTTCCTCCAATGACTACTAATTTCTAAAAGGGTATTTAAGAATAAAGAATGTGGGTCTTGCCTTCCTTCCTTCCTTTCCTCTGAACCTGAACACAGCTGTCTCTAGCTCTTTCTTTCTGCGTCTCCAGCATTCCAGCCGCGATATCAGGACACTGCCTTCACATTTTCCATCTGTGTGGTTCTGGAGATGTGGTTCCACGTCACTTCTCTTGTGTTTGATTTCTCCAGCTGAGCCTTCCTTACCTTACCAGACACCATCATTTCCAAAATGTGGTGCTTTTAATGGGAGAGCCATAAGCTTTCTGAAAAGTATTTGTGAATGTTTTGAGACCTCTACAGCTGGATGTAGAGAACAAAAGTGTTTTTGCAGACAGAGGAATACACTCACATTGAGTGTCAATAAACTACTCCTAGTCATTTTTTAAAACGTGCTCTTTCAGAAACTTGTAATACGTATGTAACATAAAGTGTTTATGTTGTTTAGTGAAAATAGTTGATTGACCCTTGGAAGAGATTAAATGTTCCCCCACATATCAGAGTATTTATAATTACATGTGATGTGATATGATAATGTTAAAGTATTTTTATATTCTATACTGGAGAGTGCAGGGGAGACCGTAGTGTGACAGCACTGTAGGTTTTCTGTAATTATGAAGGATTTTTATGCTCTTTGACATTGTTCTGAATTACTGTTGTTCTCAGCCAGTCCTTCATATTTGGAGAAAACCTGTTAAGGCTAAGGAAGGAAAAGGTCCTTTGCTTTAATAGTTCTGTAACATTTCACTATTCCCTTTTCCATTCCCTGAGTGTTGTTTAGGGAATGTTTTGATAACCTGCTGTCTCGGTTTTGAAAGACAGGTGTCCGCAAAGAGAGGTTGAACCCTCCCTTAAGACAGAGAACGTGATTTTTTCCCCTCCTTCCGAATTATTTAATTTTGAAATCAAGGGCTCTCAGGCAAAGATACGGGAAAAAGGATTTAGAGTTCTTTACTAGTATTTATGAACAAGTAATAACAATAATAATAACCATAAATAGAACTAGGAATTAATAATAAATAACTTTCCCGTTAAGTGGTGTAATCACGGTAGAAAGAAAAACAAACAGCAGGAGGCGCCGCTGAACTCCCGGTCGGGCAGGGCGGCTGCGACGACTCCCGAGCGGCTGCAGGTGGCGCTGTGACGCAGGGTCAGGTCAGCCCCAGGCAGCTCACCCGGAGAGCGAAAGAGCAGCCAGGCACCCCAGAACGGCAACAGCAGGGCGGCAGGACAGAAGCCAGTCCTCTTCCCTCTGTTTTCCTGACCAGCTGCCAAATGGCAAGGACTTCTACAGTTACAATCGACTCTGGGGTCCCAGGCGGCAGAGGGACAGGAGGCAGAGGGCAGCCAAACTCTCCAGCAAAACGCCGCAGCCTCCCGCGGCAAGGGAGGGGAAGGGGGAGCAGGCGGCAGAGGGGAGCAGGCAGCAAAGGGCAGCTGAACTCTCTCAGTAACTGCTGCGAGAAAATGCAGCCCGGGGAAAACGTGCTCCCTCCCGGTAGCGAAAAAGGTTAAATTAGAAGCTCACCCCCACCCGGAGAACGAAAGCGGGGCAGAGCCGAATCTTTCTCCGGCCACAGCCAAAAGCCAAAGAGCAGCCTCTTCTTTTCCCTTCCGAGAAGAGAGTGAGTCCCCCACTTCCCGGCAGGTTCGGCTCTTCTCTCACCTGGCTCCGCCCAAGCATACTCTTTTGTCTCTCACAAAAGAGCTGATAGCCCTAAATGTCCGCCTATTTGTTACTTAGTAACAGTGATGGGAAAAAATTCCAAGACAACCCCCCAACCTCTGACACCTGCCCAACCTACTAACAATTTCCCAGAAGGGCTTTTCAGTGTCTCCTGGTCATGGTAGAAGGAGCTGAGCTAAGAGGTTCACAGAGCTGTTGAGGGGCAACAGCTCTCCTCCATATTTGCAGTCTGCTTGTTGCACTGATATCCTGAGAACCGAGAGCATTTGAGAAAGCGTTTCCTCACTTGTCCCCATGTAGACAGACATAGGATTAGGTTCATTATGCCAGTCTGCCTGATTCAGTGCTGGTCATGATCTCCAATTTTTTTGTACAACTGATTTTATTTGTTGGTGAAGTTTTGGTCCAAGAAGTAGTTCCATGTACCAAATAGGTAATGTATCAAAAGACTTCTCAAGTCATGTCACACTCTGTGAAACCATGAAGCTGTCATTTATAAACTTTGAGGTGCCCAAATTTTAAGGCCGTAGGACTTGCTTTGATTCTTAAAAAGGTGTGTAAGGAGTATGCATATAAGTGATGCAGTGCTAAGGCTGACCAGTTAGCTCCAAAACATGGAGATGAGAAAACTTGGGATAAGTATCACAACACATCCATCACCTATGTCACACATGTGGGGACTCATCTGTCTCGCTCTGAAGTTCAGATTTCTTGGCTTTGAAGAGGAATCCTGGCAAGCTCCCACTTAGGAATTAATCTCTGATTACTTGTATTTAGAAACTGTGTAGTAAGCATAGATACAGTTTGTCAGTAATACATTTAAACTATTCTCAAATGTATTACTTCCAGCTTCTGTGAAATGTCGAAATTTAATTGCATTTTGGAGCAAAATAAGAACTCACAAAATATGCCCATGTCTAATTGTGAGCATTGTGGAAATATTGGCACAAACTATGAACACCGTTCTTCAGTAATGGCTATTATGCATAGCGAGCCCTCACCACAGTCAAAAAAAGGTTATGAAGACACATACAAAAAAGAAAAATTGAAACAGTGCAGAAGCTGAAAAATTAAAGTTGAGTAAAAACTAGGTTTAAATCACCACTGACATTCCCAAATAACAACACTAAAAACTCTAGTTTAAACTAGTGAAGGAGACTAATAAAAGTAATAAGACAGCTTTTAGGATGAAAGTAGAAGAAAGTATAAATGCTGGCAAGTTACATATAAATTCACAGTAAGATCACAGAAACCAAATTTGAAGAGCTTGTTACAGTTGTAAAGGTTAGTAATAAAAGAGAGCTGATAAGGCCAATAGATGAACTGCAGCTAAAATGAACACCCAAGTCAAATAAGAAAAATGAACATAATTATTTCCAATATTACTTGTCCAATTTCCACACTTGATTTTTTTTTTTCCTAATATAGCTCTGAGGGATATGAGGGATATAGGATATAGTTTCTGGGATATAGTTCTGAGCAACTGTCTGAAATTTGACATATTAGTAGAGGAGACCTTAGGACAACATAATGTATTGTACAACAATCAAATTTCAGGATGAGATTTTTCTTGAGCCTAGGGTTCTTTAAGAAGTCAAATATGAAGCTGCAGAACAACCTATTCGTATTTAACTTACTACTAAAATCAGCTAATAATAATAATAATAATAATAATTATAATAGTAATATATTGGGGGATATTAATACAGGTTTCATCTTAAAAAAACTACCAGAATTCATTGATGGAGTTGGAGATGAAGAGGAAAAATCGTGTCGGTAAGAGAGTAGATGTATTTTCAACGAAATGTCAACAAACTTAACAAATGCTTTTAAAAAAAATAGGAGAAGGATGTCCCTTTATAAGTTATTGGTTAAAAGGGGAGAAGAATTATTTCATTTTACAGATGAAATAATCTGTTACTGGTGGAGTGCTATTAAAGCCTGACATAGGTGTAAATAAAAGGAAAAAAGGAATTAATACAAGCTAACAAAATTTTCTGGGTTTTTTTCTAAAATTACGTGGGGTAATTAAAGCTAAATCAGCTAAAGCTGATTATGATGAGTTGGGGAATTATTTCTTGATCCTGAATAACTGGATGATTAAATGAAAGCAGATTCAATTCTGGTAAATATGAAATTATGAGGAAGATAGCTAACTCTGTAAACACAACAGTGGCCTCAAAATGAGCTGTTACAACTCAGGAAAGAGCTTGGAGTGATTGTGAGTAGTTCTCTGAGAACATCAGTTAGTGTTCAGTGGCAGTCAAAACCCCTCAAAGCAAATAGGATGTTAGGAATTATGAGGTATCGAGAACAAAACAGAAAAACATCGTCATTCCACTCATTATGTGGGCCCTCATGTTAAACACTGCATGAAGTCTGGACACCATATCAAAAAGGATATGAAGAATTAAAAAAAAATACAGAGGAGGGTTGCAAGGATGATCACAGGCATGACATGCTTTTCAGACAAAGAAAGATTAAACAAAGATTCTTCACCTTGGAAAATAGATGACTGAGGAAGGAATATGACAAATCTATAAAATCATGAAAGGTGTAAAGAAGATGAATAGGGAATGGGCTTTTGCTTTTTTCATAATAGAGAACCTAAGGGGCATCAAGTTTAAATTATCAGGCAGGAGATCTCTACTGAAAGAGAGACAGTATTATTTCATATATGTCCCAATTATATTGTGGAACTCATTGCCACAGAATACTATCAAGGAGAGAGGTATAAATGCATTCAAAAAAACCATTTGACAATATTAAGGTGGGATAGGTGCCTTGAACTATTGTACATGCTTGCCCAGTTATATAAACTCTGGCTTGCAAGGTTCCAAAGTTACTGATTGTCAAAACTAGGGAAGAATCACTCGATAACCACTCTGTTTTGTTACTGTTCCCCTTAGCAGGCTGACAGTTGTCAGAAACAGGACCCTGGGAACTTGATCTGACCAAGATGATTCTTATATATATAACCTTTTTGTATTAATATTTTAGAGGTGAATACAAAACTTTTTTTGTTAACCTTGTCACAGGTGATCAGAAAGTTGGTGTACTGGTTTTCCTTTTTCTGTCAACTGATAATGAAGTTGGCAGTGCAAGGATTTTTGCATATTTGAAATGTGTTTTGGGACTGTGTTAGATGGAGTGTGCTTTTTTTCAGCATGATTTTAGTAGGTAATGGAAATGCTATGCTTCAAAGGTTTAGGATGATGCTATTTCATGTTCTCTCATCTTCCTTAATTTCAACTTTGTGTGCAAAGTTCAACTTGCTGTGTTTATTTTGCTTTTTCAGATGGCAGCTTCAGTTTTGGATTAAAAGAATTCAGTAGTTTCTTTTCATATGCGAAAAGCCCAGTTGGCAAGTTGGGAGATCTTGCCCATTATTTTTTTATGCCAGCATCTTTGACAAAATATAATTCTGAACATTTTTTTCCTACACAGGAAGGCCGAGATCCATATTGCATTACTGTTACTGTAACATTCTGTTGTTACTGTAGCATTCTACTGTTACTGTTACATTCTAATAATGTTCAACATATACTACTGGACTTGAAAATTTTAATGAAGAGTCTCATATTGAGGGAGAGGCCATTCTGTTACTACTTTAAAATTTTCCTTTTGTGCTCTGTTGAAGGTTACATTAGGAATAAAAAAAAGACTACAAATTTTTATCCAGATGAAGTATCTGTATTTCTCTAGTTTTAATGGCATTGTCAGTGGTTAATCTTCACTCTTCTTTAGCTGTTGAGGACAAATAGAATGAGCTTCTGAATTAAATGCATCTTTAACGGCTTCTGGGGAAGTTTGAGATGGAAACTTAAATAATTAGTAACATATTGTAGTGGTTTTAAGCTCAGCTGGAAATAAAGCACCATGCAGCCGCTTGCTCAATCCCACTTTTACCTCCCCCAACCCCTGTGGAATGGGGAGGAGAATAAAAGTGAAACTTGTTGGTTGAGATCAAAACAGTTTGATAATCCAAAGCAAAGTGAAATACAGTAATGGTATAAATCATAAGTCCAAAAGCTAGTGATACACAATGCAATTGCTCACCACCCACTGACAGATGCCAGCCCCCCCTTCCCAAACCCAGATTGGCCATGCTTCTGGGTAACTCACCCCAGTTTATGTACTTAGTGTGACATTCTGTGGTGTGGAAATACCTCTTTGGTGAGTTCAGGCCACCTGTTCCAGCTGTGCTCCTTCCTATATTCTTTTGCGTATCTTCTCACTGGCAGAGCATGAGACAAGGGAAAGAAAGTACTCAGGATAAACATGACTAGCAAAAACCCAAAACATCAGTGTGTTGTCAACACCATTCTTGTTCTGATGCCAAAACACAGCACTGTAACAGCTATTGAGAAGAAATTAACTCTATCCTATATATTTTACTCTATCCTGGCTGAAACCAGGACACGTGTTCAATTGGCAATGGCACTGAAATGTCTCATTTGTGGAATCTTCTAAGTCATCAGTGCTTTCTTTTATTTCAATAGGTAAAAGTTCATTTAAGAACTATTTTTCTTTGAGGAGCAATGGTCTGTTATCTCCACTGTATGTTCCTTTTGTCTGTTTTGTTACCTAAGTGAAGTTAATATTTGTTTGTAAAATTTCCACCAATACTAGGTTTGTTAAGTTAGATGTGGTAATGGTCAAATGTTAATTAGCTACCTGTAGTACTGATCAGCAGTTCTCAGTTTTACATTTTTGATTGAAAAATTCTAAGTCAGCATTTTCAATATTGTGAAGATTAATGCAAGTGAGTTAGTGAGGTCTGTGTTGAAAAATAAAGAAGATTTTCTCATCTTGGGATGTAAATGAACAATTTTCTCCACTGGCTACTCATAATTGTCACAATCTTTTTGAATCTTTTCAGTTTCAATTCCACTTACTTGCCATGTTCTTTCCTCCAGTTACAGTTTATACCTGTTTCACCTTGTAGGCTTGAGGCTCATAACTTCTTGTTGTGTTTCTTAACTGAAATAAGAAAAATGTTACTGGATTTGTCTTCCCCTTTTAACATTCAATCTTAAACTTAAAAACTTCTAATATACAAAATAAAAGATTTCTGGAGCCTAGTCAGGTCTCATACATCTTGGCTTGGTAATAGCTAATTGTCAATGCAGTAGCTTGGATGTCAATAAGATTACATTTCAAGTGTAGTTTGATTTTACTCTATATATTGATAGCGGCTGTGCAAAATACTAATTAATGTGCTGCTGGAATACTTTATAGACTGATGCTACTGTATTCAGTGATAACTCATTTGAGACAGAAGTCATATGGAAAAAAGAAATTCACAGTTTGAAAACCGTAGAGAACTCACCATAGCTGCCTATGTTCATAAACCTTAAGGAATTGTTGTGCATTGAGAAAAAAAATCCAAGAAAAAGAAAATTAAACAGTAGTTTTAAACAGTAAATTATCAGCATAATTTAGGTAAGTTTGACATGCCTCACTACAGATTATTGGAAGATTGTTCTCACCTGTGAATAACAATGTTGAATCAAATTGTTAAATTGAACTAGAAAGCATTTTCCTGGATTTATTCAACTTAGATTTAAATAAAGGTTTGGACATCAGTGTCCTTGAGAAGATCTGGAAGAGCAAGTGGCTAATAAATAGAAATTATTTTATGTGGCCTCAATGTGTCCAACATTAAATGGTATTCCACGTTGATCTGTCAATAAAGGTTGTACATAGAAGTGACTTTAATGTGTATTCTTTAGTGAAAGCTGTAGATAATAAATTACTACTGTTTGAGGGTAAATTAGCTTGACAAAAAGTCTCCAGATCTGTTTCATTTTGGGAAAAGAATGAAAAGTTACCCTTTTATGATTTTGGTAAATATTTTAGCTGTTTAAAATTAACTTATTTGCAGAACTGTGAACTATCTTCTAGTGCATATTCTACTAAGTGCTAATATTTCCTATATTCTACACAAAAAATTCATCTGTAAGTGCTAAAACCTACAGCCAAGTTATACATCAGTCTGAAATGCAAATTCACAGTGTTATTTTGGAATTACAGTGTTGTAAGTATTCAGTTTATGGGTAGACAGTTACACCTTGCCAAGTACTAACTGAGATTCAGTGTTGGCTGTCTCTTTACTTAATCTGTGTTACCATTTAAGATATCCATAACTGCTACTTCAGAAGCAACAGCATGATCTAACTCTAGCCCCAGGATAGGACTTGTTGTAGTTACATATTCTAAACTCTTTTCAATAGAACTTACTCTTTACCATCTTTTCTATTTTTGCACAGAGTGTGAGAGAAAGTGAGTGCACTTCCTGGGCAAACTCTAAGGCATATGAGATGTTACTTCATTTTGGAGCAGGGGAATAAGGTCTTCAGTGCTGTGGAAATACTGAAGAGAGATATGACCATTCTTTCACTTAGGAATTCATTTTGTTCAAATAACCTCATTGACTTAATAAAAAAAAATTTGGTAGGACTTGCATGAAAAAAAAGTCTGAAGATCCACGCACAATTAATTTTTTCCTTGGTAAGAGTAGCTAAGAATACATACCCATGTATGAGAGAAAACTAACATAATCCAAGTAGCAGTTCCTTCTTTCTCAACATGGGGACCAAATCCTGATCTGTTTTTATTCACTGTTGCAGAGTGTATTCCTAGCGGCTGTACAGTTAGGCTGTGGGGGTGGAGGGATGTGGAGTACAGTAGGATGGGGAGATCTGTCTGTTTTGTTCTTTCTTTTCTATGTATTCATATGGTAGAAAGAGAAGACCAAGCAGACGTGAGGATTTGTTTTGCCCTCATTATCTTTACACCAGCACAGTTCTTTTGTCTTGAGAGAGGCTTGCTAAACCGAATGTATAAACTTCAGTTTGTATTGAACAAAAAGTGCTGCTTTACTCTCTTAAAGACAAGATGTGGTATTAGGTTGCAATTTACCGAATGTCAAAGGTAATTGTTGGTCTATTCCTACAGCAAAGTAGCTAAGTATTGACTGTGGTGCAGGAGGACTCTAAATGAAGCTATTATTTCCACCCATATTGGATTTCTGTATTTTATTAGGCATATCCTATTAAATTTGTAACAGACAACTTTACAGTACTGGTTCCTGTGTGGCTTATTGAGTATTTATGTTGAGGTGGCTGATTTGGCACTCTTCCAGAGTTTTTTTTCGTATTATGTAAGAATTTTATTGTTGCTTCAGGCTTATCAGAGGTGAGAAGTTACTTGCTCCCTCCCCCTCACCACCCCCAATTGCTCATTTACAGGCTTTCTTCCTTTCCTGTAAATTTCTGTGAACAACTGATATTTCAAAGCTTAAGCAGACCTTTGACCCATTTTTTTACTTTTAAATCCTCCTTGGATTGCTGTTCTAAAATGTGGTTTTTATGTTTCAAAGTTATATTGCACATTTTGCTTTTTTTTTTTTTTTGTAATGGGCACACATGCATTGAAGTGTTGTTAAATGGTGAATGTGTCTATATAAATGTGGTGGATAACTTTATAACCACAGATTTTCTTCTAAAGAATTTTATTGATGCCTTGAAATGCATGTTGTCTGTAATTGCAGGTTGATGCAATTGAGGCTGAACCAAAGAGCTTTATCTTTATGAGTGAAGATGCATTAATAAATCCTGACAAGCTGTTGGTCCTAATTCATGGTAATGGTGTTGTCAGAGCTGGTCAGTGGGCTAGGAGACTTATAATTAATGAAGATCTGGACAGTGGCACACAGATACCATATATAAAGAGAGCTATTGAGGTAAGTGAAAGTGCACATATATAAGGTTGTGTGTGCTGTGGATGTGCACGTGTCTACCTGTGTATGAGGAGTTGTAAATCTGTGATGTTTTAATTTTTAAATCAGTGTTCTGTGTTTTACTATATAATGATTTTATTTGTGTGGGAATACTTGTTTGGTTTTATTGGAACTTTTTTCTAATGGAACCAAATTTCTGTCTTACAGTAAAAAAAAAATCTAGTTGCATGTCGTGTTGTGTTGGGACTGCCATGTAGTTTAGTATGGTGGATATTACAACAAGAGCCCTTAGCAGGTGATGAGATGGAGTAAAAGACACTACAGAAATTTGTTTCCATTTGATTGTTTTCTTTTACATTTCTTTAAATTGGTACATACTCACTCAACATCTGCTGTAGTCTAATGATAACATGAGTTTTCATGATAACAGCAGTCTTTTTTACTAGACTTGTACTGAATTTATTGGAGGCACCATCTTTTCCAGATTTGCACTAAATACTGATTCATGCTGATTCACTTACCCATATTTGACAGTAGAAGACACATTTTATTGACACTATTTTACATATCTGTTTGAGAAACAGTGGACAGTTTGTGTTGTTTTTGTCATTGGAACTTTGCGGGTGTAATTCGTCATGTGCTCCCTGCTACTTAGGTAATACTGCCTATGGTAAACATTAGAAGAACCTATTTAAGACTCATTATTTCTATTGTATTTGCTGAGTTAAGCTAATCTTCTGCTCTAAGTATCAGTGTTGTCAGTGTTACTGTTTCATATTTTACTAGATGCTTAATTTTTGCAGTTGATGATTAATTTTTGCAGCTGTCTTAAAAGTATTCAGGATAAAAAATTGCTCTTTTTTTTTTCAATGAAGCAAAGAAAGAAAGCATGTAAAAACATGAGGCCAGTAAGTTACTTTTGATTTGTATTACGCACTATCAAAGCACCAGACTACACTTAGTGAGAAAAAGTAACCAAGTCCTGTGAAAGTGAGGCTTACCTCTTTCTGATACGAAGCTTTTTATTCATTTTAAATCAAGATTCAGAAACAGACCAAAAAGTACTTCAGGATTACTGAATGGAATATAGCTGTATGGTAGGTGCAATGTAGGATCTGTAGTGCAGGTTGCAAAACCTTTCCCAAGAAACCCAAATAGCTGTAGCTACTTAAATTTTTCTAGCAGTGCTTACATGCTTGCATTTTTGTTCTTTCCTAGAAATTCTGCTGACTTGGGTGACATGACAGACTGAATATTTTTAACTGGGATACTAACTCTAATTTAACAAATAATTTTTAAGGGTCTATTTGTAATAGAGGAGAGTTATATTTCTGTTTGCTGTTTTGTTACTATTATTTATTCTGTGCAATGATTGTGCCAGTATGATGGAGATCAGACTTCTGTTCTCTCAAATGGTTATTATACTCAACTTACTTATCTCTGCATTTTGAATGGTTCTTAAAATAAAACCACACGAAAAAAGTCCAAATTGTTTGATGAGAAAATATCTTCCAAAAATGTAATCATTAGATCACATTGGAACATCAAACTTTATGTTCTTATCTTTGAATTTTTTCTTAATATTGTTTTTAAATTTGCAGTTCTCTTTAGTTCAGTAATTCCAGTTACTGTAAAACCCATGGTCCTTTATTTTGTGCTTCTTAAAATTCTAATAAATTAACCATGTGTTCAGGACATGTACTATTTGCAATTATTCTTTTCATGCAAAATGAAGAAAAGATTATATTCAATCAAACATTTAATCAAATCAATTGTGTTCTCTCAAACTCAGTTATGTCATTACATGTTTTGCTATTTTTTTGTAACCTCTAATTCCCTGTAGTGGGAATTGGTTGTATATCTGGGTAGATAAGGCAGTATTTTATGGAAGCTGGACCCCACTGAAAGTATGATTAGGTTATGATACTAAAAAGAGAATACAGATAGGTACATGCCGATATTATGTCAACTTCAGGTACATATCATACAAATTACATTTCTAAATCCAGGAAATTATGGTAGACAGAGTGTAAGGACTCTATGTAAGAAAAATTGCATCCTTTTCTGAGTTTTCTGGTGTTCAGTCCTTTAGTTGATTTAGGTACTTCTGTCTCTTAGGAAATGAAAATCACTAGCCTAGTGATAAATAGCGTGAATGAAAATTGTGCTTAACTTCTCATGTAACCTCAACAGTTTGAAGTAAGGAATTATTTTCCTAGATTTTTCTGTGTTTCTTCTAAGGAGAGGTGTTGTTCTTGAATGAACCCAGCAGACCTTATCAAAGCGTCAGTGCTGATGACGAGAGAACAAGGATTTTTTTTTTTTCTAATAGACTTAGGTGAATTTGAAGTGGATAATGGTACCTACGATTTGAAAATTCCAGTGATCTGTTATGAGTTTGCAGCACATGCAGGCATTGCAGCCAGCTTTGAACATTTGCTGAAGACTAAGTTTTAATTTAAAAAATAAAAATTAAAAATTGCAAAAGTAGAGCTTAAATGTCTTACATGCAGCAACTCATTCAGAAATATCTGCTTCTCTGAAAACAAAACCAAACAGACAAGCAAAGAAACTCCATCCAAGTAGGCCAAAAAACATAAATGCTTCTCTACTGCTTTTCTCTGTGATTGTCTTTTCAGTTAATTTCTTGGAAAAGCAGAAAACAGGGATGCAACAGCTGGGGTTATCAGTGAGCAGTGGATTGAGTAGGATGAAGTGATATTTCTAAGCAGGAAGTTGAGGGAAGAGTAGAAACTATTTCTCTCTGATACAACACTTTTGAGGAAAAAAGAATTAAGAAATGCCACTTTTCTCTTCAAGCATGTGTAGTAAAAGGGAGCAATGTACAGGCCTAAAATTTTGTATTTTAAAGTTCTAGTGTCTTGGGGCTGCTGCACATTGTAAAGAAGAGATTCAAAGGGAAATATCCTGGTGAGAATTCATGTATCTAGAAATGTGTTTTTTCTTTTCATCTGTGTGATTCCTGTAGGTAGTGCTTCTCCTTCCGTGTTTTATATCAAGCCCTGTTGTGTAGATTATATATTTTGTGTAACTGGTATTGTGAGTATTTGGCAAGAGTTTATGTGAAGAGGTAACATTATTGTGTTAATTCAGACTTGGAAGTGTAAAAGAGATTGAAATATGAACAAAGGGAAAAAATAAGCAATTAAATAGAGAGCAGATTGTAGAAAAAGAAGGAGGGAGAAAGTCATACACAATATGAGAAATGTGTTAATGCATTAAAACTTGGTAGGACAAGACCTATTTTAAAGAAACAAGTATGAAAAAGACAGATCTGATATTAAAGCAGTAAGACTGTAAAAAAAGCTAAAATAAAACAAATACCTATTAATAAAGAAATTTAAAACAAAATAAGCTGTCAGTGTCCTGTAAATACAGTACAAAAATATTGCATAGGTTTGTTGCTTTGTTAAACTAGAAATTGGCTATTGAAATTTTCTGCAGTGGGAAACACTGATTTTTGACAGAATCAGTTATCTGATGTGTGAGAGACTGAAGTTCAAGTCCATCCCCTGGGAATGAGAGACTATTTCATTTATAATGAGAATTCTGCTGTGAAGATATTCCACTTCTTACAAAAAAATAAATGTAAATGATTAAATAAATAAGTAAGTGTAAATTAGAATGGTAATTTTAATCTGTCTTGTCTATATTTTGCCTAAATGGCTCATCCAAGTTAGTACAGTCACGGTCTTCAGTTGTTATTTAGCCATACATTCAATAACTGAAACAGCACTAGCAAAAGGTGGTGAGAGACAGAGGTAAATTCTTCAGTTTTGTGATGAGGACGCTTACTTAGGATGTTGAGAATTAATCATTTACACTCCTGATTTCAGACTGGTTGTTGAGGGGCTCCCATGTTCACTATGTTGGAGAAGGAGAAGCTGAAGTTGGTGCACTTATGGAGGAAATTTGTTAATTGGGGAAACAGGAGATCAGCTTCCCCTGGTTGGACGTTGTGAAGTATTTTGGAGTACTATTATCTTTGATAGCCCTCCTCTAGGAATTAAAGATGGTATCAGCTGACTGCACAATTACAAAGAAACTGTTTCCTGTGTCTTTGGAAATTCAGTACATTTGTTACCTAAGATAGCTGTGTTCCCTTGGATGCTAATAAAATTAGATCACAGCAACTGTCACTTATTTGATTAAAAAAAATAAAATTAAAAACCATTGAAGAATTGTTGCTTGACTTCAAATTCAGATATTAAGATTTCTCAGATACATGTATTATTATCTAAAGGAGAATTAATATTTGACATATACCCAGAAAATAGGTTCTTCAAAGAACTAGGACAAGTTTTTCAGAAGAGATAGAGCAGTACCTAAAAATCTGACTTTCCATGAATAAGAAAAAAACCAAGGAATTGCATGAGATGAGTATTAGCTGTAGTACTATTTCCTTAATGACTGACAAAACATGCTTTTCAGCTTCAGTTTTCTGTTGTATTTATCTTACTCCTCATTTTTTTACAATCTCTGTTCTCTGTGGTCATAATATTGTATTTATTCACTTATATTAATGTCATTCGTTTGTGCAAAAATGTCAGGTTGGCAATACTTACTAAGAATTGGTGAGGGTTATTACTTTTGTCAGCATGCAGTAAGATGTCATTAGCTTTGTAAGGCAGTTGAATGGAACAACAAAATCGTTCAGTGTAACAGCAGTAAATTTTCCCACTATAACTTTTACGTGTTTTAGTAATCTTAATGGTTAGTAACTAGTTTGATAACACATACTATTTCGTATTTCATATTTTCTTTTTCTATTTTGTAGAATCAGTCAGTTTCAATAGTGGATGTTTTCATGTTGTTGCCTAGAAATTATGTTTTGTTTAAATCACACTAAGAAAAATCCTTGCTAAAAAACTTTTATATCTCACTTTTAATTATAGAATATCTTGTTAGACAAACATCCTCTTTGTTTTGTCTTTCAGTTTATACAAGCTTAGCATAGTTTCAATACTATGGGCAAGTGACACTTTCTGGGAAAAAATTCAGCTAACATTTCACTGGAATTACAGTTCTGTCACAGAATACTAATATTGATGTGCCTTTTATGTCTTCTAAGTATGCTGTTCCTGAAAGATGTTAAAATACCTCATTTATTTATTGATGGTCATTTACAGTGCCAGAGCAATTAGAATATTTTTTTGATTTTCTAATATATTACTCAACTGTGGATTTTAACTAAAATGGACAACAATTTGCTGTATTGTTTTGCTTCAAATGCCACTTTTCTGACTCTGGTATATGTACTTGGGTTATTCATTCTGTTAGACTATAGAACTAGCATTGCTTGTAAGTCCTTTTTAGCAGAAAAAAACCCTGCTTTTGTGTTAATTATAATAAGAAAACTTAGAGGTGGTTGGATGATCTTTTGAGATCTTTCTGAAAACATAAACACAAATCACAATGCACTGTTGAATAATGAGTCACATATAATTGGTTTAAAATCAACCATACCCTTCAAAGAAAATTTATAAAGCATAATTTAATTCTTTAAAAACATTTTATGAGGGATTGATAATCTCCCAAATACTAATCACCAAGCATATAGAAGGAAAATTTTCATAGTTGAAAGCAATGTTAAGTGATCAGAAAATACATAGTAATATGGGCGAAGCTGTATAGGAGTTAAAATATTAAGTCAGAAATTCAAGAAAAGGTTAACAGCTTAGACTAATACTGAACTGACAGGGTATATAAGCCCACACCAGCCCCCATGCCAACAGAGGAAAACAATGAGATGACAGCTCTACGGTTTGGAGAGGGGTTGCTAACGACAGCTTATTCCTTTATGATTTCAACTCTTGACAGAAGACAGGTCTGCTTGTTGCATCATGGCAGATGTATCATTACCTTCTGGCCCTGTCATGACTGAACTGGAGAAAAACCCTCACTTGCAATTCTAAAATTCTCTTTGGAATTTAGTGCATCCTTTCCAAGTTTAATGTTGCCATTGTTGTATTAATTGTGTATATTACATTCTTGCAGTTTTCTGTGCTACATAATTTGATAATGTAGCGGTATCTGGAGATTGCTTTTGTCTCCTTTTGCTTTGCTGGTTGTCATGTTTTAGAGTACAGTAGCATCTTGTGTTAGTTTACTCTTACTTTGTCACTGACTTAAGAGAATCACTGTTCAAGATATGAGATACTAGGATAAATGTGTCTTGAAAATATTTTTTCTCCACCCAAACTATTTCAGCCGGTTTTTAATTGGCTAATATTGGTTCTTAACACTGTGTGTTAAGAACACACAGTGCACATTTAAAGTAGTCACCATCTTTTAAGAAAAAACTTTAATACGAGTTTAAATGGCCTTTTTATCATATGCATATTAGAATTCTTCCTTTCCACACCACGACCCTTCCCCCCCATTCAACTTGTTGGATACCCAACAGTGACTCTAGAGACTTAAAAAAAGAGTAAGAAGGGCTGTGGATTTTTTAAAGTATGTCAAAAGCCTTGGGGTTTGGGTATGATCAGAATTTCAATAGAGGTTGAGATGAGTTTAAATGCATAGAAGGGGAACATAAAAATCTTGTTTAATTTCTGTCATGTTGTTCTTTTTTTAGTCACTCTGATGTCTTTTTCAAATCTGCTTTTCTCTCAAGCTTTGTGGTACTATATTCAAGATCTGGGCTTTTTTCCTCTTTGTATTTCGTTTTAACTGCTGATCCCTTTTCTGTGGTGCTTCTGCCTTTAATATCAGCTGAAGCGGTCTGAATTGCTGAATCAAAGCCGTTTTGGGAGAGAGACAGTGTTTAAGATTGTGCAGGGTGAGATTCTCTGGGTAGAAGGTAACACTTCCTGCAGTTATAATCAATGCACTTGACACTTTCAAAGGCAGGAGAAGCCATGACTTGCTCAGGGGTTAAACTTTTTAAATAACTTCCCTTGGGAAAAATGCCATCAATAAAATGGAATAATTAGTTGAAGATATTGAGTAGCCTAGGTTTGTAAAGAAAAGATGAGAGATAGGTCAGATTTGCACCTCTACTGTATTTTCCCTCCCTTTTGTTTTTCAAACTATGGGCTCTGTTTAAATGTGTGCTGTATTACAAAATCCAACTACTTCAAAAGTAATGTCATCTGCTTAAGACAGTGCATTAATTTTGTAGTCTTATTGTCTGTGTAGTCTGGTAGCTGTAAGGATGGAGATTAAATTCTACATAAAAATGCAAATTTAGATCTATTAGCTTTCTCATTTCCTACTCACAGATTTATTCTGCATATAGTAATTTTAGCTAACAGAAAACATTTGCAACTTTGAACCTTACTAAACAAGCTTAAATCACAATATATATTAACTAATTTTAAAATGTAGGTCTAAATAGCATCATATGGACACTCAGTACATATGGTCATTAATTTCTATAGAGATGAGAGGTTTACTCCGAAATTAAATTCCTCTTACTTTGCATTAATTAGGGTTGATAATTTCAGATTCTATGAGAAATTTATTGAGGTTTTAATTAATTTTTTTTGTATCATCAGTTTTATTAAAGCAGCTATTTTGAGAGGCAAAGCCTGACTAAAAAATGGTACTTTCATACCTAGTGTAGTATATGCCTACTATAAAAAATATTGATAAATAATGCATGAATGGCTTTGGAATAAAAGGTTCTTGCCATTCATTAATTATTTACTTATTTGAACTTTTTATTTTACTTAAGGGAAATAAAATCACAGACAGCATACTGTAACAGTAACTAAACAAGACTTTAGCAAATACGTAACCAGTATTTTTCAGAAGTACAACATTGTATTTTCTAATAAGTTACATTGAAATGAGATCTGTACCACTGCAATAGTTTCTTTGGTAGGGAGTATTCTGCATGCAGATTTGTTACAAAACTTTAGCAAGAAAGTATAGGCTGGTCTCAAGTCCAGCGAGGTACTAGTATTTATGTGTGGTTTTGGGGATCTGCCTGTGGCAAGTTGGCTGTGGTTTTGTGGAAGTATTATAGCTTTGTGGTTATTTATCTTTTCTCTGAGTACAGCACATATGAGTAACATTTAATTTTTAACTGATTTGCTAAATCGGTTTTATCTCTCATTTCAGTGTGGAATCATCCAACAAAGTTGTGATAGGGTAGAACCTGAGGTCACACAGTACACCAGTGGCTTCACAGGGTGGTACAATTTAGGATGGAAACTTTGCCGGGCTTTACTTTCACATGTAATAAACTACATTTATAAGTACGCTTATCTGATCATGGAGTAGAGGTTGTCAAATACCTTTCATAGGTTTTTTTGGCAACATTTTCTGTTTGGGTGAATTTGTCAATGATAGCGTGAACAGTGGTTTTTTGAGAGTGTCACCGTGCTAAGTCGAATCATAGAATCATTAAGATCGGAGAAGACCTCTAAGACCTCTAAGAGGAGAAGACCTCTAAGAGTCCAACTGTTTACCCAGCACTGCCAAGTCTACCATGTTCCTACGTGCCACTTCCACACATCTTTTAAATACCTTCAGGAATGGTGACACCACCACTGTCACGGGCAGCCTGTGCCAGGGGTTGACGACCCTTTCTGTGAAGAATTTTTTTACTGTATCCAATCTAAACTGCCCCTGGCATAACTTAAGGCCATATCCTCTCATCTGATCGCTTGTTACCTGGGAAAAGAAGCTAACCCCCCACCTGGCCACAACCTCCTTTCAGGGAGTTGTAGAGAATGATAACGTCTCCCATGAGCTTCCTTTTCTCTAGGCTAAACACCCCAAACTCCCTCAGCAGCTCATCAGACTTGTGCTCCAGATCCTTCTCCAGGTCTGTTGCCCTTGTCTGGACACGCTCCAGCACACCAACTTTTTTTTAAATGTAATTTTAAGAGGAATAATCTTTACTTACCAAGATCGCTCTCATATATTATGGGGTGACCCATTAATTGTTCATTGGCTGACACATTCATCTTAAATCATTAGCTTCATTTTACTTTGGGAGAAATATCAGTGGCCAACAGCTTTGTTCTCATTCAGGAGCACATTAATTCAGGAATGAAAAATATGAATGCAAATTTTTTATAACCTATAAAGAACCTTAAACTCACCATCATTTAAAAATATTTAATTACTATTTTAAAATACTGCAGTATTTATTTATTAAATGTACACATGGCTAAACTATCATCTAGATGATCTTAATGCATTATAATGTATAAATTGTATTTTTACAATATGTATCATAGAAACAGTATTACATATATGTCAATTTAAGTATATTATATCTATGTGTTTAATATTACACTAAATTGCCAATACCCTCTTGATTTTTCAAATGAATGAGTACTTAAAAGACTTAACCATTCAATGGTGAGATAAACACTTCCTTATTCATATAATGAAATGCATATCTGAGTGAAATTATCCTTACTGTGCATTGAGCTGGAAAATGCTAACTTTAATGCATAGGAATTCAAATAAAGAACTGATATGCTTTCTCCTTAACTACTTTAGTACTGTTCTAATAATGCACATTGCAGCTTCAGGTAATAAGGAAATAGATACAACAAAGACTGTTATGCAAATTAGCACGGGATTGTAACCTTTTGAAAATACAAAGATCTTTGGAATGATATATGTCCTTTTTGATCAAAAACTTTTAAAAGTTTAAGAATTCTATTAAAACAAACTAAAACTGTGGGTAATTGTCTTGCTTTTTCTGAAATGAACAAATTATAACATCAAAAAACCTGAGAGTGAGGTATGTAGTAGGTCATTTGCTGCTGCAGGCATTTTCTCTCCCTTCAGGATGTGCTTGTTTAGTTTCTCTCACTTTGTGCCTGTGGCACTCTGTGGTGAAATTCAGGCATGTTCTTCCCCTGCAAGGAATCTCTAGAGTGGTAGATAACTTATACAAAATTAATAAATGGTGTTGCTTTTTTTATTTTACCCATCCCAAGCAATTCGTTTTGTGTTCCCTCTTGAGAAGAGTTGAGTTGAACAAGACATGTTTATTAAAAAAATGTGTGCTTTTGCATAGAGTTAAACATAGAGAAATTAGGCGGAGTGAAAATATGTCATTAAAAAAATTGAATTACTTAATTCACAGTGATTTCTGTAGAAAAAAAGATGGAATAGTGAAAATCCCTTTTATGTTGATTAACTTTTTAAACCTAGAATTTTTAAGCATGTCTAGGTGTAGGAGATTTTTATCGTTTTTTGGGTTTTTTAAATTCTGTGCTTGTAAATACCTTTCATCTCAGCAACATTTAAAGAGTAAACCTATTTTGAGGCTATTCAGCTGGATGATTATTTTTGGGGAAGACCAGGTGTACCATCTTGCTTATTCACAACCATTTGTTCTAGCATATTGCAGTGCTAATCCTCTTAGGAAAAGGAGAGATTGGCACAGATAGCTTAACCTGTTACGTTGTGTGCTACATTGCCTCCATCTCTGTGTCACGCCAAAGGCAGTGAGACTTCAGATTGCTTTGGAGGGTAGAACAGATAATGAAGCTTGGGTGTAAATATATGCTGGTACATGAGGGAAAACAACTTTCTTTCCTTTTTTTCTCTTTTTGGTAGTGGTTAATTGTCATTTTAGCTGTGAAAGACAGAGTTACACTTAATAGTGTAATGGTCTTTTACTGTTCTTGCTTCTGAATACTTAAAAGAACCCTAAAAAAAGTGACTGTATTAAATATTATAATTTATTGTAAAGTTTTCTTCCTAGGAGTTACCCACTGCCATGTTAAGCTTTCCCTAAGAGTAGATATTACTTAGCTAATAAGTAAATGTTCTTTTTTCTGAAAACCGTTTGGAAAATATAGGCAGAAAATATTCATGGTGCTTCAGTGCACACGCGATTGAGTTTCTGCTGACCCTTGGTAGCTGAGCCTGTGAGCCTCCTGCATTGAGAGTAATGTGATTGAGTCTTCTGGAATGAGTTCCTGAATGCTGATAACAGGAGGCTTTTCCATGAAGTGCAGAAGCTACTCATGTGGAATATGCACCTTCCACATCACGCATGGTTGAAATCACATAGAGGATTTTCAAGACTTGACAGCCCTGGTTCATGAATGGTGATATTTATACTGAATTTAGGACTGAGTGCTAATATACAACTGATACCAGCTGATGATAATAACAAGTTATTCCAAGATTCCATTTTAATGATACAGTGTTGTTATTGTCAAATACTAGAAATAGTTATTACTAGCAACTGATTAAAATAGCATTTATTAATTAATACTTCATGTTAATTCAAACATTTCCTGTCCTTGATTATATAAGTGTTAAAAGAATGCCATCAGTTTGATTTTTTTTTGTTAATGTTGGCATTTTTCATTTTGTTCATTGTGTTTATATTCACCTTGTTAGAACAGCGGCTCTTTTTGCCTCATTTTGAAACAGATCTTTTCTTAAAATAGCACAGTCCAGATATTTTTGATTCAGATTAATCCCCCCATCCCATACTGTATGTCCACCTTCTCTGCATATGTTGTCCTGTGAGGTTTTGTATATGTTTAATTTTTCTTTTTTCTAAAAGTAGTTTCATGTGGGTATGAAACATTCCAGGACAGGAGAGTAGTGGAAGCTTGAAACAAAAAGTATGTGCAGCTGACTGAGATGTTCAAATACCTTCTATCCTAGATAAATAAGAAATGCTTTAATGTTTTTCTGGTGGAAATTAAGGTCTTTTCTAGACTTATTTGTAAAAAAAATTTGGGGTGGAGGTTACTTAGGATTTGACAAGAACTTCAATATGAAATCATCCATAAGCACTAAAGACAATCAAAATAAGTATTTGCTACTTTGACTTCATGCCAGTTCAATCTAATTAAAAATTTGAAAATGTTATTCATGTCTGAAGTCCTTGTGTTTCTCTCAGAGAGATTATTTTAAAATGTAACCAACAGTATTTTGTACTTTCTTTCTACTTCCTCATGGTAGTGGTTTTATGGTATGATAATTTTACATTTGCAGCTAGGTGAATACTTCTTCTGTAGCAGTTTTTTCCTTAAGTTTACATTTTTCAGTTTAAAACTATTGCTTTCGCAAGTGCCTCTGCATGTGCATATGTAGGCAGGTATATATGTGTGTATATAAAGAAAGATAGGGTGCATCTTAATTGTCTAGTTTGTTGTAACTTTTCAGTTTTATAAACGATGAGATGTGGAGCAAGATCACAGTTAATTTCTTAACATCTTTTGGATTTGGAAGCTGCATGTGACTTTTGATTTTTGGAAATGCTTATTATATTTTACAGGACTGAAAAAGTACTGTTTCATGTTACTGTTTTTGTTGAACTGGGTAATTTATGATATTTTAAAAAGGAGGTGTATCAACTATTTCTCAGTGTTTCAGATGTCATACAGATTAACTTGCCTTGTGATTTAATTTGATACAGCTGTTGTATGTTGCATTTTATCTTCTGGACATCCTTACTGAGTAACTTTTAAGTAGAGAATTCATAGAAATAGGTAATAATTCTGTAAAATCTGAAGATTCTTATGAATGAAGGTTGACAGTCTTACAAAAGCTTTATAGAACCTGAACAAATATTTTTGCTGTACCATGTGCTCAGTTAAATGAAATCTGTCTATTTCTTCTACATAACAGAGCACTGGATCAGTGTCAAAAATATGATCTGTTTACTGTGATGACATTCAGGATCTATATTTGTTGAGATACTGCTCCTAAGTCTGGGGTTTTTAATGCAGTATGAACACTGAAAAACAATGAAAATTTAAAGAGAAGACAGGAATTACCAATATTGCAAGTGTCTTGGGAGTCACAAGACAGTTATGGTAATAGTGACATTGAAATTTACTCCCTCTAGTTTTTCTGTTATAAAGCTGATGTTGAGGCACAGCTGTATATGCTGGTTTTAGCAGTAGACTATTTTAAATCCTATTTTAATCAAACTTTGTGCTTGTAAGAGAAGTGCAGACTGTCAGCTCTGGGAAGTGGATTCCTGCAAACTGGTGCGCATAGTGGCGCAGTGATGAGAGCTCCTTCTGGAGTAATGAAACTAGTAATAAATACTACTCTTTCTGGTAGTATTAAAATCCAGTTCAGCAGCAGATGAAATGGAAGTTTTTCTTGCTGTTTTTAACTTTTTGAACTGGCAAGGCAAGGCTTCAAGCCTTCCAGGAAGGAATAAATTTTGTCATGTAGAAAAGATGTTTATATGGTGATTTGGTTTGGTTTTTTTAAAGTTTTGGAAAGGACTTTTTGCTTTTCTTGTTTCTTCCTCTGTATCATGTCTTCCAGTAATTATGATCCAAACTTTAAGAATAGTGTGCCTCTAGGGTCAGGAAGTGAATGGAACGTGATTAGGGTTCTGTGACAGACTTCACATCAGTCCTCATGTGCATTTTTTACAAGCTGTGGGCTTGTGTTTTTTAAAAATAACTCCACCTTATGTATGTCAAATGTATTTAGTTTTGAAAATTAGATTTAAAGGTAATGCCAAATATAATAAATGGAATTAATGTTCAGGTAGCAAAAGAAAGCACTAAAAATTAGAAAGAACAATATTTAATCCGACTTTGCATCTGTTTCAGGGTGTTCTGACATACTGTTTTGTGTGTAAGCCTTTACTGTAATTTTTATGTAAATTTGGTGTTTTTTCAGCTTCCTGACGACTTTTGTATACAGTAGAAGAGTTATGAATGTGCTTTGAATGATACAATCTACTACCTTTCTGTGAAGCAGGGAAGGTCTTTATCTTTGTAGAGTAGCTAGTACAGTTTTTATTCACATTTTGAGCTACTAATTAAATAGTATTCATATTATTTATTTTAATGAGAATATTTTGTCTTAAGGATGTTTCAGTTTGCAATACTATTGACTGTTTTTATGAAATGGATTATGAGCTAGCAATAACTTTTCAAGCAGGTCTCAGTGTAGACATTTTGTCAGCCATTTTTGAAGTGCAAAGAAATCCTTATTGCTTGCAGTAGAAGGTCTTATTTGGGAAGTATCTCAGTTCTGCTTCTCCTTAAAAATTGTGTATGTTTGGTGTGTAAATATCTATAGAATCAGCGTTTTGGATTGAGAATGAAGCTGGAGCACCACGGCTCTTGCCAGAAAGTGACTGACCAGTTTGTGGAGGTGTAGTCTGTCATACGTTTGTTTCTGGACATTCTAACAGTGGTTTAGTAGTAAATCCCCCAAGTTTCTGTCTTCCATTCCCTCCTGACCTTTTTGTATTTTAATATTTACATCCAAATTATTGTCTAGCTTCCCTAGTACTCTTCTTTCCTCGCCTTGTGAGTGTGTTTTGAATAGCTTTGTTCTGCCATGTATTCCTTGGTGCATGGGGGCACATTGATTACACAACAGTATGATCTTCATATTTCTAATTTACATGTCCAGACCTGAACTTAAGAAGTGCAAATCTTCATCTGCATAGCAAACAGTTAATTCATTGAGTCTTTGTACGTTTCAGCTACAAAAATTTAAGAAGTGTCTGTTGAGAATCCATACATTACAAAAGTTTTGAGGCTGGCCAAATTTGAGTAGAATCTTGGGAGGCCATCCCAGCCAGAATTTAAGTTCCTAAGTTAAAAAAACAGGTGCACTGAAGTGTTTGATAGCAAAGTTTGCTAGATTTTGTAAACAGGCAAACTAAACTATTCTGTTGTGACTCTCCCTTGAATATAGATGAACTGTTTACTGTGGAGTTCTCAACAGAGTTCAGCCTGAGGCAAAACCAGCTGTAAAATATATCTTAACTTTGGTAATGTTCTAAGTAAGTAGGAAGAAAGTAATTGGCATTTTGTCGGCCTTAAGAATAGACAGCTTAATTGTTTTCCAGCCGTCCTTCACTGCAGTATGAATGTTCCTTAATCACCAAATTTGGAGACCTGCATCAAGAAATTCTGTGTTTAATCATAAAAGTTCTGAGCGAGGTGCTGATGGTTTTTGTTCTCAGTTTGTTTTTTGATTGGATGGTTATGTTGTAACACAGTTGAGCTACTTTCATTTGCTGTTGTCCAGAGTCTGGATTTAATAAATCTGTTGTAGAAATTTGTTGTGTGTTTTCTTACTAATTTTTTTTTGCCCTAAGTGTGCATATATCTTGTTATTCTGTAGAGTGAGAGTTGCTGAAACACCCACAGGTCTGAGGATAGTAACTAAGTGTTAAAATGTGACATTAGAAGATGATCACTGAAGTAGCTGGATTACTGAGTATGAGCTGAGAGTCACTTGTTCTTCAGTTGTGCAGTACCTCATAAGCTGTGGCTTACTATTTGGGGCATAACATTATGAAGTGCTTACTCAAATTGATTGCAGTCTAGTTGTTGGGATCATGTGAAACAAGGTGTTCAGGTTTAGTTTGGACTCACAGCTCCTAGTCGCTTCCAGAATTTTATCCTGAAATAGTTCAGTGCTCACCTATCTACCTACAATTCCCAAAAGAGGATGTCTCTTGTTTGAGAGGTAATTAAAGCTATTACATTAAGTGATTATGGTGTGCTAATGGCAGGGCAGTACATGCCTCTGGACCTCTCAAGTATAATGGGATTTGCAAACAACCAGCTATCATATGCAGTGGGCTGTATGGATACTTGCAGAGAAGGATGGTGAGGACATTGTAATAAAGATTAGTAGGAAAGCAGACAGCTTTGTGTAATACCTCATAGCTATTGTGGGATACAAAGAGACATAAAGAATCAGGTTGACAATAAAGTTGCTTCTCCAGAGGTAAAAATCAGGTTGCTCAAATGTAGGGCAAGTTTGAAAAGTTCAGAACCAAAGGGTATTTTTCACTCATGAGAAAGTGTGTGAATGGGCATGACTGCTATCCCTTGTATATGAGGAAAAGACAGGAACCCATTTTGTTTGTGATAGCAATATAAAACCAGAAGAAAGAGGAGATGATGATGGAAAATGATAAAACAGCAGAGCCTAGGGACAAGTCACGGGAGGGGGCCAAGAAATCCTTATGTTTCAAGGAGAGTTTAATGCAGCCTGTCCAGATGCAGAGGGGAAAAACGATGCTCTTCCTGTCAATGCAGATAGAATGTTAAGAAGTGTGGTCCGTGATTGACCAGTCAGCACTGAGAGCTGTGCTGTCTTCTCAGGTGACTTTTGAGTGTTGCTGCCTGATTGTTGGCATTGTCTGTTGGAAGGAGCAGGAAGGAAGACAGAGCTCTGGAGGACGAAAAACAGAGTTAAGAGGGCTGTGTCCGGTTGGCTGTGGCATGAACAGACCCTTCAGACACTCACTAGACCCAGCAAGGGATTGTTTTTAGAAGCCTTTGCTGTACTTGTTCCTGTCCTTTATGGATGACATCCAAACTGTAGATGTTGAAACACCTTTTTGAACTAGCAGAGTCATAGTCTGTAAAGACAGAGTCTACTGTTGTTACAGATGTGGTAACAATGTTATAATTGTGCAGTAATAGGTGCAGGAAAATTAATCCTCTTACACTAGGTATTCAAAAAATCCGTAACAAACCTAAAAATGACACTCCTTTCTCCTGACACTGTGGCCAACGTCTTAATGTTGATATTATTTTCAGTGTACCAGTTTAGTTAAACAAAAACTGTGGGTGTTGATGGGAAACATATTTTTCTTTTTGGGTGGACTTTGTTTTTTGGGGTTTTTTTGCATTTTACTCTCAGGAATCTGTAGTTCACCCATCAGTAGTGTTATGCACTTTGCTCTATCTCATGGAAACGAACACTGAGTACTAGTGATACCTGAAAAGGTCCATTTTTCTTTTTTTTATTTCTTCCACTCTTACTAAAGCAGAAGCTGAAATTTCTAGAGTACATTATGAAAAACAATATGGAAAAATAATTTTTTTTCAGTGAACTTCTGTGGAAGGTCATGTGTCCTGTGATATTAGTATTACGAAGAGACAGGACCAATTAAAAGTAATACTATACTTTTTTGAGTTTCTTTAGATGAAACTAAAGAATGAAATGCCTTTCCATCCCTGAAGAACAACATCATCCTTTTGTCAATGTAACCCTAAATGTTCAAGGAACACTGAAATGGGTCCGCATTGAAAGTGGAGCAATCTGTTCACAGGTGGCTATCTGCCATTTCTGTGAAACAGGGTAGCTCCGAAATGGTTTGAAGATTTGTAATGCCCAATTTTGTGGAAGAATGTACAGTAAAGGGAAACAGCAATACTATTCAGAAGTTACCAAAGACCAGGACTGAAGTTCTGTTTTTCTCAATACACTTTTATATGTGCAGTTTCTGGATACAGGTTTGCTTTAGTTTGTAGCCATTCATTTTTCATGCTTTGATTTCATCCTTTAGAAGTGATCTCTTAAATTTTTTTTTACATTACCCAGTGCTTAGCTAAAGAAGATTTACTGTTTTTCAGAGACATAGTATCTTATTCTTGAGAAATCTGCTTTTACAGGGAAATGAATAGACTATGGTGATGTTATATATTTGAGCAAACTGAAGATCATCTGTAAAAAATGAACATTGCGAAAGAAGAGTCTAGTCCTGCTTTCTTTCATATCCAGCTGCAGACTATTCGCTTTATTAAATATAAAGGTGTGCATTTATAGTGCTTACTTTTGCATTGCTGTTCAACTTGCATCATTTTAAGTTACTCCTTGAAAATTCATAGTACTTCTTTGTGAATGATTGATATTAATAATAACTAATAAAACAGTTCTGAGGAACACTTACAGCATTCAGAGTTTTTTTTTCCTTAGGCTCAAAGAATTTGTCGTTTACAACAGTTTTACGTTCACATTATTGAAAGTAGATTTTATTGTAAGTAATTTGGGAATAGATTTTCAGAAAGGAGTTGCCAAAAAAAATTAGCAAGATAGCATGATTAGGGCAAGACAAGAACCAAAACAAATAAATTAATACATTTCATTGTTGTTTTATTGTCTCAGTTTTGAAAGGTAAGAGCCTAACCTAGTGAGAAAATGAAGCATGCTGACCTAATTTTTTCTGTGTGCAAGATTCATTGCAATGTAACTGGATCTTGCTCTCTTTTTGTTTTAAACGTGTCTTTAAGTCATGAGTAGTTACAGACCAGGGGTGCACAGATGGAACTTGTATATATTCTTGTAAATGTGTGATGCACCAGTTATGTGCAATATAAGCATTATTTTTATTTCCATAGCTTCAGGGGTTTACTTTAACTCTTTGACTTGCCTACCCCTGTATCACCCATCATAGATGAAAAAGCTTATCTTCTAACAACTTCATTTGTTGTAAAACTTAGCATTAATTTATATATGGTGGATGCTAATACCAAATATTACAAGTTTTGAGGAATTTTTTTTGACTTTCATAGCCCTGTAGTATGGGGATATGCAGACCTCTGCTTTCCTTACATTTCTTGAAACACTGGGAGAATACTTCTTCCTGAAAAAAATATTTGACCATGCAACCATGCAGAAATCTTCACCCTTCAAACCCTGTCCTTTTGTAGTATGTCACTTGTGCCATGCACCCAGGCCTTTAAAGCTTTGTTTGCCACTGCACAGGCAGGAATCTTACAAAGAGGAACAAATTTACAGCAGCCAAATGACTGGGTTTTTTTCTCGTATGTTTGTTCACTCAGAATCTGCTATTTGTGTTAGTTTGTGTCAACGAACTGTTTAGAGGATAAGGAGATTTTTCTTTCACCTATTTTAGTTGTAAGGTATTTGTTCTGAATTTTAGATTAAAAGGTTAAGAAATCCAATGTCAGTTTCTGTGAGAAACGTTTCCACAAAATGTTCACAGTTTGGCATGTAGTATGTCTTGTGCATTTTTACTTTATTCAGCTTCCAAATTGGGTAAAAACCTGTTCATGTACCATGAGTTTCAGTGCCCTTTTCTTAATGCAAAGGAGAGATTGAAGGGTAAAAATCACTAGTTAGGGACAGTGTTGAACAAAATCCTGTAAGCAGAATTACAGCAGTAAGCCAGTGTTCACAAATATATGATGTATTTGTTATTTGCAAGGAGATTTCAGTCTTGAGACTCAGTTCTTTCAGGAGAATATGCAATTTTATTTGTTTTTTTCTTGTTTATGCATGAGGACCTAGTAATGCATATTCCCAAGTGGCACTGACCTGCATGGTCCTACCTTCCTTTAAGTGAAGGACTGGAGTTGTTACTGGAACTCCAACTTCTGACAAACCATGTTAGCAGTGTTCAGTCTCTCTCTTCTCGTCACAAGAATCTCCTCATTATTTTTACATCCTGACTGCCTATCTCTGTACATTATTAAACTTTTGATGTCAGTTTGTACTCAGTATATTCATGCAGAGTTATTCTTAAACTACATGCCTGTTATAACCATGGGGTTTATGCTGAGATGTGCCATACATGATGCTTTGTCCTTTTGTTTATAAGAGTATTTTAGTAAAAGTTGTTAATCCTTTCCTGAAGGTAAAATGTCGAGGCAAAGAAAGTTAAGTGATTTGTTTAACACTGGAGAAGTATCAAGTCAAAAGTAGATTTCAAATAATCTTGTACTGTTTAGGTTACTTAAACCAAGTTCCCCCTCTAAATGCTGGTATCTTACATATTTTATTTGCTTGTAAAACGTCACTGATTTTAACTTGCCTGTTGTACAGAGATGAAGACTGTCAACATATGTGATAGACAAGGCTGCTTTAGCTGTGGTTTTATCAGAAACTTATTCCCTAGATATTTGAGTTTATCACCTAGATTAGTATCTGTGTCATTGTGCTGTGGGTTTATGGGTTAATAGATATTTTAATCTAACCATATTAATTATTTTATAGAAGTGAATTATAGATTTCTGAATTTATAATGTTCTGCCACTGTTCCAATGAGTTGTAATTGCCTTTTAGAATTTTTTTAAACCTGGGCTATTCACATTGAAAGGCCTAGCCCACAAGGTCAAACGCAGACGTTCAGTTTTGTTTAGAAATAAGCTTTACTAAACTTTCCTGTTGAACTGAAAAATGATGTCTGTGTGTGGGATTAGCCTTCCCTCACGGAGCTGTTGCTGTCCCTGTAGCCGGGGACTGTTTCTTGCTGTGGTGCTCTCCTGATTTTTCCCTTGAGGAGGGTAGGTTGAGTTGTTCTTCTGTTGATCATTTTGTGACTGGAGGCCTTTCCCACTCCCCTCAATTTTGTTTTACCGCTGAATGGGACTATGGTAATGCTTGGGCTTTGTCTCTCTCTCATTGTCTTTCTGACTAACGGATAGAAATGTCAGGCATAGAGAACAGCCCCAAACTGTGACCTCTGTAACATTCCCCTTCAGCTGATTGACATTCAGGCAGCTGCTGAGAGAAATCCCCACCATTCAGAGGTTGGTGTACTTGCTGAACTATTTCCCCAATGTCAATCCTGTTAGCCCAATTGCCACATTCTGGGAACGGTGGCCTTTAAACACTAGATTAAAGATTCTGCACCTGCCAATGATACGGTGCTTCCCCCTTCTCTCCATAACTGTGTCACCTTGAATACTTCTAGGGCTTTGGAGTCCAGTTACAAAGGCAGCTTTTGTTCCATTAGGATTCCCAAAATGCTTTGTACCTCTACTCTTTTTGCTTTGGTTTTTTTCACGGTTGGGGGTTTGTTTGTTGGTTTGTTGTCATAAACCCAGCTAAGTCCAAGTTTTATTTTTTTTACAAATATTAGCTTTTAACACTTCACTTAGAAAATTAAACAGCAGCATCAAACTTGTATTAAAATAAATATGGATAAATTATCTTAGTGCAATTGTGCCAGTAGAAAAAAGCCAAGAAAAAGTATAAGCAGTAAAAAAGGATGAAGAAGTGTGTATGCATTGCTCAAATTCTTGCTGTACCAAAATAATTTTCTTGCAGTTTGAAGAATTACAAACCTTATCAGGTAAGGGTTAAAATATTATGATTATGATTATGATTATTATTTTATCTAAGTTCTGCATTAGCACCTTAAAACTTTGCTTTGAACATTTGCCTTTATTTGCATCTTCACTATTATTATGTAGAATTTATAAAAGTAGCTAATGTAGTCTGCCTTTTCTGCATCTTTCCCATTGGACCCCATAGCTAAAACAGAGCATTCAGTGCTAAGAGAAACCTTGAGAGGGAACTTTGAAAATTCTTCTCAAAAGTGGTAGTGTGTCAGGAACAATGCCCTTAATTTGCTCTAATTATGGAGGTCTCAGTGTGGCTGACTTGACAGTGGAGAGGCAGTGATACTTCATCATAAATGTAGGTGATTGCGTATCTGGCCCAAGGACTTTCTGATTTTGCATACTGATCATAATGCTTCCAGTTATTGTAAATTACATTGCATGTTGGCAATTCTTTGTACAAAATGAATCATAATATTGTGCTTTTTCATTTTCATATTGAAGTGTAAAGTGTTCTTTCTTTTAAAATCTCGTAATTGTTGGTGAGGTAGATATTTGTGAAATTATTTGCCAAATATTAGCACATCTCTGCAGTGCAACTACTTGTATGCATAGCTGTATTTAATCTAAATAAATGAATTTTAGAATATTCATCCTGTCAACAAGTGAAAGAATGAACTTTCCGCTCAGCAGTGTTTCAAGAGGAATACTATGAGTAAATTTTTTAGCAGAATAGGTGACTGTTGTAAAATTAGTTTTACCTGGCACTGTAAATGTCTTTGGCATGTCTTCAGCAAATGTTGGAAAGCCTGTTTTTCACTTGGGTTTAATATATTTAATTTTAAAATGGTTTATTGCGGCATTCTGTGCAAGATAAATTTTATTTCAGTGTATTATCAAGGACAAGACTCAATGAAACAGCATGAAGCTGAGTTGAGGATGGCTCAGGTTAAATGTCAGGAAAAATTTCTTCACCCAGAGGATGGTTGAGTGCTGGAACAGGCTCCCCAGGGAAGTGGTCACAGCACCAAGTGACAGACTTCAAGTAGTGTTTGGGCAATGCTCTCAGGCACACGGCATGATTCTTGGGGCTGTCTAGTGCAGGGCCAGGAGCTGGACTTGGTGATCCTAATGGGTCCCTTCCAACTCTGCTTGTTCTGTGATTCTGTGATTTTTATGGCCGAAGAATGGCAGGCTGGCCTTCATAGGGTAGGTGTTAATCCCTTTGAAATCTCCAGAAAAGTCTTGTTATTACATGGAAAAAAAGGATATATGTCCATTCTTTTACACAACTTTGGGTTTTGTGTGTAGTGTGCCTGGGTATATGAGGCATAGTATTTGACATTGGTTTTCTGGTTGCCAAGTAGGATTCCAAGAATGAAATATCAGGAAAATATTAGAAAATGTTGGGAGTCTATTATGTCCCAGAAAATGCAGATTCCATTCAGGTGAACGGGACTTTTATTTTATTAGGGAAGCTTTCAAAAACGTATCATCTGTTTGAAAACAGATCAGATCAAAAATTTTCTATTTAAAATTGAAGTAAAGCCTGATAATTTTTCAGGTAAATGGTTCAGAATTATGTGATGCCAATACAGATACATATTTGATAAATGAAAACATTGTTCTGAAAAGAACAGGTTCTTAAAAAGTTTTAATTTCTTTTGAAAAAGCAAATGTCATTGAGAGGCTATGTCTTGACTGCCTCAACAATAGTTGAATCAGGTATAATCAAGTTATAAATATCTCTGATGGCTACTAGTCATGTAAAATGTGGAGATACATGCTGACTACTCCATATTGCTCATTATCACCATTCAAAGGGATTTCTACAGCAACATTGGACTTTTTTTTGTCAAATTCCATTCTTTAATTGCTGGCTGGTGGTCACTTCATCTTTTTTTTTTAGCGTGGTTGCATCTAGTAACTAAGACTACTTCTAGAGAGGTGTATAAATTCTGTCAGTGGAAAGGAAGTGAGGTTTGCATGATTCTGCTTTTAGCAGAGCTGAAATAGCCAGAAAGTTCAGCAAAATTTGTCAGAAATGCTGGAAAGTCAGACAAAAGACTGTACACAACGCTGCCATTTGCATCTGGCTATAGTTCAGAGGAGAGCATCATCTTTTACATCCATTATTTTTCCTTTTTAACATTTTATATAGCATTCAAGTGAGCATTTTGCTTTTTAAATAGTTGTCTTATGTCTTCAGCAAAATTCAGAAAGAATTTATTTTCACATTTTCAATTTGTTAGGGGTCTAACCTAAAACAGCCATAAAAATAGAGATGCTAATTGTCTTTTTTTTTCCCTCAATCTGTGTATTTTGTTTCTTTCCCATGAAGTTCTTTGTTTTCTTTTTGAGCTGAGATTATTTCTAATAACTAAATCAGATAGTAATAGTTTTAGAGCAAATAACTTACAATAATCTGGACTGTAGTTATCATTGTTGCAAATCTGTAACCAGACTAATGGAATTATTGAAATCAAATGTACAGTATCACTTTAAGTTCTATTTAGTACAGGACTTCGTCATTCAGTTTTTGTATTCTGTATATATGACAAGCTAGATCAGCAGTTGCCATCCTTTACATTTCATTCACTGGGTGCTGTATGGTTCTATAGCTTAAAAATTACTGCAGAAATTGCTGCTCTGTTCTGTTCCTGGACATCAACTGCTGATTTCACAGCCAATTTACTGTGCAAAAATGGTTCATCTCTTAGATACAGAAATTCTGAGAAATAGAATGTGTCTGCCTAAAGCCAGAGTTTAGTTGAGCTGATCTGTGGAAATCTCCAAACCACAAACCAAACGTTGTTAGAGAAATGTTGTAATCAACAGCTATTTTCATAGAAAATTACTGCTCACTGTGAATAAAGAAAGTTACGTATTGTTTAAAGTCCATGTAAACAAACACTAGTAAATATATTGGATGATTAGGAGCTTTATTCTTAAGGCTTAAAAAGTCTGTTTTCTTTTTCTTCAGCTATTTATAAATTCCAAACTGAATTTAAAGAGTGGTTTGGTGCAGCTTGTGTAAGAAAATGAAAGACCCAGATCTGCCAGTTTTTAGGCGTTTGGGTAAGTCATGGAGCAGGAATGAGGGAGAGCCCAAAACCAAAGACTAAAATTCTTCTATTCTTTCTCTCTTCTCTTCTCCTGTTATTTACTGGATTCTTAGTTAGGTAGTAAAAATAATATTGATTGTATGTAAAAATAATTTGACTTGGAGGTGTAGTAGATGAGAAAGACAAAAAGAGGTATGTGCTAGCAATTTTGAAAATTATAATGGAAATCCTAGGAGAAAACTACCTGCATAAACTTTACACTGAGGACAGTTTTCATGTTATTAGTCACAGTGTGTTCACAGTTGTGTGTGTTTGGTCTTCTGATTAACTATTGAATATGAATATGATGCAGTAAATAAGTGAACAATTGTTATAGTCACACATTACATTCAAATATCTTTTTCAAGAAGCCCGTGAAAGGAGGAAATAGAACTAGCTTCAAATTAGTAAATTAAGAAACCTTGGTTAAAACAAAGTGTATTAAATAACAAAGAAAGGAAAATTAAATCTGTAATAGCAGCAAAGTAGTTTTTCATTGGCGATCCCAAGGACACAACAGAGATGGGGAAAAAACAGCTTTTCTGTAAGTCAGTGAATAAAGGAGTAAATTCACATCTGGATTGACAGGCCCAAGGTTATGAGGTTTGTTAAGGTGAAGCCTGGGTCCTACACTTGGGTCACATCAATCCCATGCAGTGCTACAGGCTGAGAGCAAAGTGCCTGGAAAGCTGCCCTGCAGAAAAGGGCCTGGAGGTGCAGATGAACGGTGGCTGAACATGAGCCAACAGTGTGAGCAGGTGGCCAAGAAGGCCAAAGGCATCCTGGCCTGTATCAGCAGTAGTGTGGCCAGCAGGACCAGGAGAGTGACTGTCCCCCTGTACTCAGTACTGGTGAGACCTCACCTTGAATCCTGGGTTCAGTTTTGGACCCCTTATGACAAGACAGGCATTTAGGTGCTGGAACAAGTCCAGAGGAGGGAAAGGGAGCTGGGGAATGATCTGGACCACAAGTCTGATGAGGAGTGGCTGAAGGAGCTGGATTTGTTTAGCCTGGAGAAGAGGAGGCTGTGATAGTTTGACAGGGCCCAGTTATTTGGTGGTGGGGGGCTGCAATGATGGCTCCTGTGAAAAGCTGCCAGAAGCTTCCACAGCCGTTCAGCAGAGCCAATCCCTGATGCCTCTGAAGATGGACATGCTGCTGGCCATGGTTGGGCCATATAGAGGTGGAGGAACACCTCTGTGACAACATATTTAAGAAGAAATCTAAACAAAGTAGGTGCGCACAATTTTAGTTTTAGCTAGATGAAGAGGAGGAGTGAGAACATGTCAGAGGAACTGCAAATATCCAAGGTCAGCAAGAAAGAAGAAGGGGGAGGATGTGCATCAGACACTGAGGCCAAGTCACCCTTAGAACCTGTAGTAAGGACTATGCTAGTGAAATGTCTCCCTGCACCCTGAAGGTCCATGAAGGAGCAAAAGTCCACCCCCAGCCATGGGGAAGGAGCCCATGCTGGAGCAGGAGGGGTGAATGCCTGGAAGGGGGCTGTGGGCTGCTAGTAGGGGCCGACAGTGGTGAAGGTGGGGCTCTTGCTCCCATGGCCGAGGGAGCCATCTTTGATAAAAAGGCCTTGCTGCCTCCCATCCTGAGTGGGACCAGCCCAGCCTTGGAAGGACTGCACTTTGTTAGTGGAGAATCTATGGCAGCAGTTGTCAGGCAGGCTGCTTGCCGAGGGAAAAAATTGACATCATGTTGCAGAAGTTTTTTTTGATGGGGAATTTGATGCCACAGTGCTTGCAGGAAGAAAAACTGTGTGCATCCTCCCTAAGCAGTAAAAGAAAGTTTCCAGTAATGAACTGACCAAAGAAACTCTCACCCCCATCTCCTTGCATTGTTAGTGGAAGGGGGGAGGGGCTGGACGGAAAGAAGGTGTTTTAAGGGCTGATTTTGTTTCTCAATATACTCCTCTGATTTTGTAAGCAGTAAATTCACTTAATCTCTTTTAAGTTGAACCTGTTTTTCCTCAGAGGGTAGCCTAATTAGAATCTTTCTTTCAGTCCTTACCTCAAAGTTCGTTAAATTTTACCTCCCCTCTGTCCAGCTGCAGGGGGTGTGAGTGGCTGTTCATGGGGGCCTGGTGTTTGGCCAGCCTAAACCATGACAGAGGCTCAGGAGAGACCTCATCACTCTCTACAGCTGCCTGAAACGAGGTTGTAGCTAGGTGGGGGTCTCTTAGATAACAAGCAGTAGGATGAAAGGAAATGCCTCAAGTTGTGCTAGGATAGGTTTCATTTAGATATTAGGAAGAATTTCTTGACCAAAATGGTTATCATGTGCTGAGACAGGCTACCTATGGCAGTGGTAGAGTCACTGTCCCTTGAGGGGAGTTAAAAGGTGTGTAGATGTGGCATTTGGGGATATGGTTTAGTGTTGGGCTTGGGCTTGGTGTGCTGGGTTAAAAGTTAGATTCACTAATTTTACAGGTCTTTTCCAACCTAAATGATTTTATTTACAAATGATTCTGTAAATATAGTTAAAAGCCAAATGTTTGCAGTATTTTAAGGAAAACCTGTTAACAGGATGATGTACCTGTAGCCAACAGAAAAATTGTGCCTTTTCTTGCCTAATTTGATACACAATAAATGAACAAAAGAGATCAGCTGGGTGACATTTGGAAATTCTGTTGTGAAGGATCAGAGTGTTATCAGTGAATATTTTGATACTAAATCATGGATCTGGGCAGTGTCTGTATTTGGTGGGAATGTACCATGCACTGGAAGCATTCCAGAGATGTGATTTTAGGTACAGGTTCAGAGCATGACTGGTATATATGGATAGATGCAAATGGTACAGGAAGTTTAGTGTGGGAGAGAAAATCTTGCCCTGCCAAGGAATTTAAAGATCAGAATGAAGAGGCCTGTAGATTGACAGGTGCAGATAGATCCTCTTCTGCCTGTGGTTGAAGCTGGTGATGCTCTTTTGTGCTTGGACTAGCAGAGCTGTACAGAGCATCTGACCAGGTCAGTCTGTGTAGAACTCCTGCCTTTTCAGGTATCCTTTCCCCAGTACTTCAGCCTATAGTTGCATTCTGCCAGAGACTCGGTTCAGAGGCCACAGAACCCAAACTGATGCTACTGTGGAAGCAATTGCATATTTTATGTTCTAAATTGACTCAGAGTCTGCATATCAGATGATATTTGTAAATTAATTGAGCAACCCCACCAGAAGACATGGGGAAAGAAGTTAAAAAAAAAAAAAAGAGATAACTAGTTAACCTTTAAATCAACACTCATGCAGTGTTTTGAGATGACTTTGGACGTCTGCCTCACAACAGATTGTGCAATAGAAGAATGAGAGCAGTTATTGATGCTTCTGGAAAAGAATTTTTTTTTTTTGCAGGTTGAAACATAGTTAGTAAAAGCAGCGTAAGTTAATTTGTGAGATTGCAGAGTGGCAGCTTGATTATTTGGAAATATCAAGGATGTTCCTTTCAATTAAATTATAAAATTTAATGTTTAACTGATAATGCTAATGATTAGAAATAGTGTTGTTCTTCTGAAGGGCTCTAAGTTTGTTAAGTAAAATACAGTGATTGCAAGACTATTTGCTAATAACATAGTAATGTTATAATTACAAATGGATAGCTTAAGACAAGTATCAAAAAGCAAATACGAAATATTTTTCATTTGCACATATGGGAGTAACATAGTTTCCACATTAGGGTGGGTTTTTAATAACAATTGATTAATTTTACAAAAATAATAATTCTGATACTTATTTAAGAAATTTGAGCCACATGTGATAATGAACTTGGGAAAGGTTAAGCCCCCTGTCCCCAAAAGTTCATAATTTTATCAATGCAATCATGTATTCTTCAAACCTCTGTAAAGCTTTGCTTTACCTGAATGCTTTTTTGAATGCACTTTTCCCAGTCTTTCATTGTCTGTTGACTTTAGTGTTTTCCCTCACCTTGTTTGTCTTTTATTGTCTCTTGATGGTTTTTGCCCTTACCTGGTCTGAAAGGAGGATCTGTGGCTTGATCTCAGGAGATGAATTGTGTGTGCAGTCCTGGTGCCAAATGGGGGCCTAGGAAAGGAATTTTCGAAGAGTGTGGTTACAAAGAATGATTCTTTCATAATATGGTCAGGAGTAGCAGTGCCAGAAGAAAAAAAAAGATGTTTTTATTCTTTCAATTGTCCGCATTTAGTGTCAGTTCATATCTTTTTTTTTTTTCCCTTTCTTTTTTTTTAGTATAAATAGGTAAGTACATTGTTACTACATCTTCCATTCCTGGTATCTGAGTTTAGGAATTACACGTGTGAAACGTCTTACCCTCTCACAGTTACTGTGTGTGATGGTCATTTCTTGGTTCTATGGAGACATTCTTATGATCCATATTACTTACTTTCCTTTATATCTTTGTATTAGGTGTAGTTATGAGTCTGAGCATTCTTAGGAAGTTTAGTTTTTAGAGAATGAAGAATAATGCACTGAAGCTTGAACTGTGGCCTGCTCATTTGTAAAATGATACATTTCTTTCAGCATTTTCATATTCACTGTTTGTATTGGAGAACTAACAGGTTTTGCCTTCAGAATCAGTGGAGATCCACAACTGCAGGACACCTGTGTATCTGAAAAGGGTAGTTGGGACTTTTCTGTGGAATTGTATTCAAAAATGGTTTATGGCATTTGACACATAAATTAGAGCTGTAATATAATACTTTTTTCCCAGGTGGCAGTTCTTTTTACCTTGATACTCTCTCTCTAAGGAGCACCTCTTCTCTTTCCTCCTCCTACCATGAACATTTTCATCCCTTTAGACAAATTCAAACTGATGGTCAATTGTGCTCACAGAGCAAAATTAGCTGCCCAGGTTAAAACTCAAATGGAACCCTCAGCTGAAAATGGTACAAAGACAAAAGCTTTTCTCCAAATAAGTGTCCTGTTCAGGAGAAGTGACACATCAGATGAATGTCTGGCCTCAAAATTGGTTTATGGCTCTAAAAGCCTGAACCCCACACAGCCTCTTGAAATTTTATCAGGTCATTACTATCAGTTAAGTTCCATAGTTATAATATTATAGTGTATTTTAAAGTTACACAGCTAGGCTCCGGAAAATTCTGCATGAAATCTCATGCTGGTTTGATTCAATTTTATAGAACAAGCAGCTTAACTTCAAGAAGTCACTCTCTTTTGATTTATAAGTAGCAGGGTAGTACTTTCATTTAAAATCTCAGTTTTATCAGGTTGCAACTTCACTGCTAGTATTTGTATTATGTATGAAAGTTCAGTGACATTTTTGACAAAGCATATTTTCAATTGCTTCAGTTCTTTTTTGTGAGAAGTACAGTAATATTTGTCCTAGTTTTGGGTACTGCTCAGTAGTATTCATTTAATAGGGAAAAATAATTACAAAATGTCTGGTGTAGAAAATTAAATTCTAGAGATTCTTACATGGGGTAGAAAAGTGAAATGATTTTAATTAATATTTTACAGCCACTAGTTTTAGGAACTGAATCCCCATTGATTTTGCTTGTATTCCTGATGTTATCTATGTAGATGCATTGTTTAATATTTAACACACACAATAAAGGACTGATCCCAGAAATCTGCACTATCAATGGATGCAATGACAGGTATCCAGACTATCCTTCGAAGGTTTACCTAAGGTTTGCCTTGAGACTGCGGGGTCACATTTCTGCTTGCATTAAATTAGCAGCTTGTAACAGTAGAGATGAAGAGACACCAGCTCTCTTCTCCCCTCACTCTGGCAGTACCTTCCTCTCAGGCACTTGCACTGTATCAGATGACTTTGTTCATGCATGATGGATGCTAAGGCAAGCACAAAGAAGGGGAGAGGAGAACATAGCAAGGAATAGGAATAGCCCTCTGCATGGCTACTGTTGTGGAAACTGAGGCTCTTTCAGAAGCTCTTCAGATCAGCTGCCCAATGAGAATCACCTTCCAGATACTCACTTCTTCCATCACTGATGGCAAAGGGAACAGTGGGCTGGGCTTCCCATGGTAACTCTCTTGGTAACAGTTTTATTACAGAGAGAAGGGGTGAAAGACTGTGGAGACTGAATTGTCTTAATTACGCCTCTGTGGTCATTCCAGATCTAAAAAAGCGATTGAGAGTCTTGTGCAGTTCTTTTCCAGACTGCAGTTGTTGTTAGGATGAGAGGTTTTCAGTCTCCATCAGCACATATCTCACTGTGTGAAACACTTCAGGTGCAGAATGTATTTGGTATCCATCTTTTGCATCTGATTCTTTTTTCTTGGTGCATTTCCTCTTTTTTAATATGTACTATTATAGACTTAGTGACAACTGAAAAACTGTAAAAACTGAAAAAATAAGCCAAAACCCATTACAAAAGTAAAAACAACTGTTTGACGCCCCTAAAAATACATCAAATACCTCTGTCCAGAAAACAGGGGTCCAGTCTTCACAAAGATTTGCTTACTAACATGCCAGTACATGTTTAGATGCATCAGTAACTTTATAAATATATGTTTCTCATTGGAAAATTACCTTCACAATTATTATAGGGGGAAATAATGGAGAGAATCACACAGTGGAAATGTGTGTTGGCTGTATACGTAGATCTGATTACTTAATATATGCAGTATTTGATTGTGAAATACTACTTGAGGTAATTTTCAGTCTTAGGTGGGCATATGACAGAAGTTTGTTGTAATCAGAAGATATATAAAAGGGTAAAATAACCTGACTCTGAGAGTGCAATGACAGGAGGCTTCACAATGAGAACAGTACCTCATGAGATTCCCAGGGGCCCTGTTCTGAACTTGTCTGGGTCCTTCTTGATGGCATCCCATCCTTTAGGAGTGTCAACTGCACCCTTCAGCTTGCTGTCATCTGCAAATTTGCTGAGGGTGTGCTTGATCCCTTTATCCATGCCATTAACAAAGACTTTAAATAATAGTGGTCCCAGTACAGACCATTGAAGGTCACCGCTTGTCACTGTTGTCCATCATGATTCTGAGCCATTGACCAAGACCCTGTGGATGTGGCCATCCAACTACTTTCTTATCCATCAAATAACCGTCCACTCATCCAGGTCTCTGCAATTTAGAGAGAAGGATGTTGTGGGTGATGTGTCAAAGGCTTTATGGAAGTCCAGATAGCTGACATCTGTTGCCATTCCCTTGTCCGCTGATGCAGTCACCCCATCACAGAAGCCCACTAGGTTGGTCAAACAGGATTTTCCCTTGTTGGTGAAGCTGCACTGGCTCTCTTCAGTCACCTCCCTGTTCTCTATGTGCCTTAGCAGAGCTTCTAGGGGGATCTGTTCCATGATCTTCCCAGGCACAGACTTGAGGCTGAGAGGTAATTACTTCCCAGGGTCCTCCTTATTAAAGACACAGTGAAAGGTACAGTGATTCCCCTTTTCCCCATTCACCTAGGACTTGCGCTGACTGGCATGGCTTTTCAAGTATCATGGAGAATGGATATATAGAGACTTGAAGACCAGCTCTTATCTTTATCCTTAAACTCTGGTTTTACTTCTAGAGCATCTCATTTGTCTTTAATACCTCTTTCTTTTGTTCCTTTGTTTGCCTTGATGATTCTTGCTTTGTCTCATTTAGTGATACTTTCTCTCTGGATCTCAGCACAAATTCGGGTGTTGGTTTTGTAGAAGACAGAACTTCTGATGTGTTTCTACAGCACTGTATGCAGAGCAGCATTGATTCTTGTGAGGCTTCCAAAGTGTTGCTGAATGCCCATATTAAATAGCAATTAAGAATTGCTATTTGCTGTCGCTATGGTATGTGGCTTGTGATGTAAAGGGTGCTGGGAGAACACAGTCCAGGAGAATTTGTGACCATTTGGGAAAGATCTGGATATTTATGTGCTGTCTGTCATAGCTCTGAGATAATACTTGCTTCTGGTTTTCCGTTCATCCACAGTAACTGAACACCCTTGTCTTACTGGTATTTGTCACTGACTGCAGCCTGTCCTGTGTTGGATTGCTTTCTAATGCTGAGGCAAGCCTACCTAAACTTTGCAGGAGGTTCATGCTGGATTATAAGGCCACTTCATGTGCCATCTTTTTGACTCCTTTCCTGACCTGGGAAAATATATTTGTACCTCCTGTACTCTAGACATATTGAATAAAGCCTTGCAGATGCATCTGAAAATCAGAGCAAGCAGTGAACTCTTGCAGCTGCTGTTTCAAAACCAGTATGTGATATGGAGCCAACCAGGACTGGGGGAATTTAATGACACCTTTGCACCAACTGAAAAACAGACACTTTGTGCTTTTTTCTTGTACGCTTGTGTGCTTTTTTCTTGTACACAACACTTCTGTTCTATTGTATTCAACAGATAAACAGAGGAACTTTGAGCTTAAACAATTTCATCATTTGTGCATTGTTACACCATGCCACCGCAGTGTATCAGAAATTAAAGGATCAACTTCTAATGTAGAGTTCAAAACAAAAAGAAAGGTGAACTTAAAATGTGAGGGTGCAGCATAAGTGGAGAATGAGATTATACTCTTTATTGAATTGAGATTTCTAGCATTAATCGAGGTTTGTATTTTCCAAAGTCTGAATTTCAAATATGTTTTAATGATACAAAGTGTGAAAATCTGCACAGAACATTTAAAACTAAAGGGCACTCTCAAAAAAATCCTACCCCCCAAAAAACCTCCACCAAAACAAAAAACAAACACATAAAAGAAAAAGCCAAATAAGCCCAAAACCAAACATCAACAACAAAAACAGTCAAAACCAGCCAAAACCAAACCAAACCCAAAAAAACCACCACAAAACAAAAGCAACCAAGCAACCCACAGAAAACCCAAAGGAAAAAAAAAACTATCAAAATGAATATCCATTCAGAAATGGCTAATTTAGGCAAGTTTTAATGTGGGGTGTGCATATACTCAGAAATTGAGCTTTGCACTCAAAGGAACTCTAAAACTTGTTTTTGAGCAGGAGAAAATCTAATAAAATATTGCAATAGATAGTGCTCCTGCTTCACACCAAGAAGTAGAATAAATTAAAATTCTCCTCACTGTGTGTCTTGGAGCCCATTTCACCTGACTCATCAAATGAAAAATTCATCAATTAATCCTCTGACAATAACAATATATACACAAAAATCAATCCAGGATTGATTTTTTGAGCCCAAACATGAAAACTAACCCCTGGCTTTCACATAATGTGAAATTTCTCTTCATTTCAACCTTATTATTGAGTATAAAAGGGGAACTGTTCGTAGAATTATTTGTTCTAAGTCAACTCCAAAGGTGGGATTGTTTGAGGAAGGGTGAGTGCACCGTGAAGATGTTCTGAAGCGCTATCAGTCGGCTAATAAAGTTGTCAGATGCATGTAAGAGCACAGTTGATAGGAGTCTCCCCAGAAGGCAACTGGTGGAGAGAGACACTGATCGCTGGGATCTGACAGGAGACCACCCAGGGTAGTCAAAGTCAGATGAGTATCAGGCAGGATCAATAGTAGGGAAGAGCAGTGAAATGAGAGTGTGGAAACTGTCTTGATGAGGGAACACCAGTGCTGCAGCCAAATGGGTAAATCATGAGGCTGAGGCACATTGCTTCACAGGGATCATAACAATTTCTCAGCAGCAGAAAATGAGATAATAATTTGTCAGATTTCCAGCTTGTAGTTCATACTGCCTTTTCAGTGAAAAGGAAAATTGCAGCAGATTCTGTGTGCGTTAGGATAGCTCATGCATTGCTAACTCTTGATTTGTTTATATAATCCACTTCTGGGTGTGTAATATTTATTGAAACTATGAGAGGTCTTCCCTAGAATGACAAAATACTAATCTGATGAGATGTTAAAATCATCAGTTCATACGTGTTCTGAAGTTGCTTTATTTGATATCACATTGATGCTGGGAAGTATTTTTGTACCAGATTATGTATCAAAACGTGTAAGGTACACAGTAGAAATTCCAGATAAGAAAATCTCTTAGATCTCTCAAGATAAACAGAGGTTGCTTTTTATTTGAGGTATAAAAGAAAAGTAGACTACTTCCAGCATTGTGTGTATAAGCTTATGGATTTAATTCCTCAGATCATCGGATTAATACCTCAAGCAACCTTACCTCCAGTGTAAGAAATAGTGATAGCAACTTACTGAGTAAGTTCTTGCCTCTAAACACCCTATAAAGGAGAAAATCTTTTGAGTGAAAGAACTTATGTTTTATTCTTTGTATCACTTCTGGTACCGAGTCCCTGCTTCCTTCATATATAAAAATAATATTCAGAACTTAAATGATACTAAAGAGTTGAAAACTGATGCACTGCAGTACACAAAAAATAATCAAATAGCAGATGTATTAACTTTAGATGGGTCTTTGTGAATGTGTGTATTCACGGTGCAGAACAGCTTTAGCATATTTATCAAGTTCTAGATGTGTGAAAGGTGGAAACACATTTTAGGAGTACTTGATTGACGTGTATTTCTGCAGTCTTAAAACTACAGAGAATTTTGGTAAGAACACAGGCAGTGAGATACTGTGTTGTTATTTTTACTGTCTTAGTTGAATGCTAAGTCCATTGTCTTCAAAATTTTATGTGTGATAAGAAGAAGGATTTGTCATGGCTATTTGTCAGCATATTAAATATTCAGATGCATGTGATGACTGTGGTTCCATTGACAATATCAGGACCCATATCTCTTACCATGCAATATTTCTTCCTAAAATATTGCTGCAAAGTATGGTTCATTGCAGGAGAACTTGTTTGCTCTTTCAATTTACAATTCTTTTAAGAGTCTTAAAATGTAGACAGATTCAAAAATTATATTTGTAGGTTTTTGCTGCTGTCACATAATTACAGGCTGAAGGAAGTTAGGAGGGAAAACAGTCGTTGGTATAACCTACTTCTAGTTATATTAAAGTTGAGTCTGATTTCTGGTCTTTTGTTTCAGCTGTGCTTCATACATTTTTTTATATGTTAAAGATTTACATAATCATTCCCTGTGGGAAATGTACTGTTACCAGAGAGTGAGTAATAAAGAGTAACTTGAAAGTAGAGAGCATGTATATATTTCAGAATATGCTTCAATAATTTATTTTTATAGTGTTTATGTGGATATACCTTTCTGTTTGTTATAATATTGGTAATGTACATTTTAAATTTTATTAGTGAATTCTTGTATGCATTATTTCTAAATATGAGGGTGAAATGTACTCTTTCCATTTCTACAAAGCAGAACAATTTTTTTTTTTTAATTCAGGCTAGCAGTAATTTGCTAAAAAAATAAGGCTTTTTGTCTTTTGAGAGTATGTTTATAGGATATTTTAATTTGTGGATTATTTTAGTGATTAAAAGATTTTACTGTTGGGGGATTCCTTTTTTCCGTAATGTATACATTTCCTCAGTAAATTAGGTTTATCTCTTACAGTTATCTACAGATAAATTGGCAATATTGCTCAGTAATTGTAGAGCTATTATTCAGGCATGGGGACAGGTTAAAATTCTTGATTTTCCCTTTTCTTTGAAACATGTTGTGGAGGTTTTCTTATTTGTACAGAAACCTTATACTTTGTTTCCAAACTGGATATTTTCAGTCCATCTAATCCGCCACCCCCTGTGCTAATTAATTATTGCTGCAGTTTAAGACCTAGCAAGGAAGGTGGTCAGCAGGTGGCAGTCCTGGTTGGCAGTGGTGCTACGAAAGGAGAGCTGGATCAAATGGCAGAGGAGATGCATCACATTAACAACACTGCTTTTGCCAGGAGGTTTCCAGGGTTTTCTGGGATTCCCTGTTTTGTAGTGGAGTTGTAGCTGCCTTTTGCAGTCAGCCCTTCTAGAAGTGCCTGGCTCCATCACACACAAAAGCTAAAGCAATTTAGTGATTTTAAATGTTTTTATTTTTCCAAATTCTACTTTTAAAACTAATTATTTGTAAGTATAAATATATATATATATATTTATAAAGAAATACTGTGGAGTTTTGCCAATTGTGCATATATGTGCTTTTTAGTATACGCAACTTGAATTATAATTTAAATGACTGAAATAAATACAGAATACCTAGTGGGCTTTTTTAAGGCAAAGGTTTATGTCTTGTTATATGCAATTACATCAGTGTTTTCAGATACATGTGGTAAACTTAGACACCAAATCTACATTACGGTATCTAAATGAAACTACTTTACTTCCTGAAATCTCAAAAACTTCAAAAAAGGTAGGAGATAATCAAGATCTCTTTACAGGAAAGCCATTTTTCACAGAATCACAGAATATGCTGCGTTGGAAGGGACCCACAAGGATCATGAAGTCCAGCTCTTAGCCCTGCACAGCACCATCCCCAAGAGTCACACCATGGGCCTGAGAGCATTGTCCAAATGCTCCTTAAACTCTTGCCAGGCTTGGTGTTGTCACTGGTTCCCTTGGCAGCCTTCCTCCAGTGCCCAGCCATCCTCTGGACAATCTAGATATCCAATCTAAGCCTCCCCTGACACAACTTCAGGCCATTCCCTCAGGTCCTGTCACTGTTCATCACAGAGAAAAAATCAATGTGTGTCCGTCCTCTTCCCCTCACGAGGAAGTTGTAGACTGTGATGTGGTCTCCCCTCAGTCTCCTCTTCTCCAGTCTGAACAGATCGAGTGATCTCAGATGATCCTTATAAGGCTTCCCCAAAAGGCCCTTCAACATCCTCATTACCCTGCTTTGGACACTCTCTTGTATTGTGGTGCCCAGAACTGCCCCTGGCACTTGAGGTGAGACTGCCCCAGTGCAGAACAGTGCAAGACAATCCTCTCCCTTGCCCATCTGGCAATGGTGTGTCTAATGCACCCCAGGACATGGTTGGCTCTCCTGGCTGCCAGAGCACTGCTGATTCTTATTCAACTTCCCATTGACAAGAACCTCCAGATTCCTTTCCATGGCGCTGCTCTCCAGCTTCTCATTCCCAAGCCTGTCCTTACATCCAAGGTTGCCCCATCCCAGGTGCAGAGTCTGGTTTCAACTTCAGTCTCAGTTCAACTTTCCCTTGTTGAACTTCATATGTTTGGTGATTGCCCAGTCTTGTAACTTGTGGAGGTCTCTCTGCAGGGCCTCCTTGCCTTTGAGGGAGTCAACAGCTCCTCCCAGTTTTGTATCATCCGTGAACTTGCTTAGTATCCCTTCCAGTCCTGTGTCCAAGTCATTTATGAAGATGTTGAAGAGCGCAGGGCCGAGGATGGAGCCCTGTGGAAACCCACTAGTGACAGGTCACCAGTCTAATGTCACCCCATTCACTATAACCCTTTGTGCCTGACCTGTGAGCCAGTTGCTTACCCATCCTATGATGTGTTTATCCAGCTGTGTGCTGGACATTTTGTCCAGAAGGATGCTATGAGAGACAGTATTGAAAGCTTTACTGAAATCCAAAAAGATTACATCAACTAGCCTACCCTCAATCAACCAGGTGGGTTACCTTGTCATAAAAGGAAATCAGGTTTGATAGCCAGGACTTTCCTCTCATGATGCTGTGCTGGCTGAGACCAGTGTCTGCATTGTCCTTCGGGTGTTTTTCAGTATGTTCCAGAATAATCTTCTGCATAACTCTGCCAGGCTCTATAGTGAGAGTGACACACCTGTAGTTTCCAGTCTGCCTTCTTGCTCTTCTTGAAAATCGGGACCCAGTCAGTTGGGACCTCTCCAGATTCCCAAGACCACTCGAAAGTCATCAAGAGAGGTTTTGCTATGACATCAGCTAGCTCTTCGAGGATTTTTGGATGAATCCCTTCAGGCCTCATACATTTGTAGGGATCGAGCTGCAGCAACAGATCCCACACAATTTCAGGGTCATCTGGGAGTTGATCATTCTCACAGTCATGGTCCTCCAGTTCAGGGCACTGAAACCCCCTTGATCCATCGTCTGTGTTGAAGACAGAGGCAGAGAATGCATTTAACATTTGCCTTGTCCCTGTCCCTGTTCGTGAGGTGACTGTCCTCATGCTGTAATGGCCAATATTATTTTTGCACTGCCTATTGCCACTAATAGATTTGAAAAACCTCATTTTATTGTCCCTTCCTGTTCTGGCAAGCTTCAACTCCAGTTGAGCTTTGGCTGCACAAATGTTCCATCTGCAGTGGCAACAGATTCTCTGTATTTTTCCCATGTCACCTGACCTTTCTTCCACTGGGCATACACCTTCTTTCGAAGAGAAGAATTCTGTTCAGTGAAGCTGGCCTTCTGCCTTACCTGCTTGACTCCAGCATTTGGGATTGCTGCTCTTGTGCCTTTAGAAGGTGATATTTAAATGGTGACCCCAGCACCTGCAAAAACGTTTTCCCAGGGGACCTTGCTCACTAATTCTCTGAGCAGCCTGAAGTCTGCTCTCCTCGTGTCCAGAGTTGAGGTTTTGCACATGCTTTTCCTCCTCTCAACAGAGATTTTAAACTCAACCTCTTCATGGCCAAGACAGCCATATATGAAAATATATTTAGGCATCACATATTGGGCAGCGAATTGGGGAATATCAGGTGCTGTTTGTCTTTTCAGTCTAGTAGTGTATCTTTCTCAAACTTAATAATAAAATTGTGTAGTATTACCTGCTCATGTGCAGGTAACTTAAAAACATCTAAAGAAATGGTTATTGTGAAATTGCTCTTTAAAAATGTATTACTTAGTTGAGCTAAATCTTGCATCTACCTAAAGCAGAGTGCACTGTGTTTGTTTTAAAATTGTGTTTGGGACATATGGGGTACTGCTTTCTTGGTGGGACTAGCTTTTCTCCTGCCTTGCAAAGATACATTTTGTCTACTGTTTAAAAACAATTTCTGAAAACAAGATGTCTTCATGCAACATTTCTGAACAGCATTAGCACTACCTTTCTGACTTTGATTTTGGTACTGAGACTTGGGTTTAGCAATGCAGCTTTATGTATGTTGAAATGCATCCCAAGTCATTGCAGTGTGGCTGGATCAACATTCAGAAAACTATTTGGTTCATGGCTCTTCTCATGGCCCTCTAGGTGATTTGAGGGCAGACCCACCTCCCTATTACACAGGGAGAGCTACCACTGTTCCTTGTAAAACTCCTTAAAGATTAGATGATGAAAACGTCCATTCTAGCATTTATTTTTATGAAGGTGATACTTTAACATGTGTTTTTGGAGCAATGGAAAATTAAGGTCATGGTTCAGTTTTGTCATAGGCTTGCATGTCTTGAAGCAGGTATGGCCTAAATATCTCAGCAATTGTGAATTTAGTTTGGCTGAGACTTGGGCTTTGTTTCAATATGCTTACATTTCAGCATATGTTCAGCCGAATGAGAGCTGTGGTATACAGATGATGAGTCTAGATGTTACCATTTACATCATTCTTCCTCATTTAGGAAAAAAAATCAAAACATAAATTGGAGATGCTGAGTTTTCATTGACACTGAGGTGACAGTTGTGGTTTGGGGCCATCCACTTTCTTGTTTGGTGGGCATGCTTGTTTTGTTCAGTCTCTGAATGAAAGTTAAGGGTTTCTGCTGTGTTTTTGTGAGATTTTTTTTTTTGGTAACAAATGATACTGAGACTGTTTGTGTTCACCTATAATATTAGAAATCTCAATTGCAAGGTGAACCTTGAATTGTTCAAAAATTAATCTTCCTAAAAGGATAAAAAGTCTGCAGTAGAATATCTAATTTTTTTTTTTCTGTATCAGTCTTTTTTATACTAACATGCCATAGTTCCATTTGAATAATAAACTGACATTCGTGTAAAAAACAGGATGGGAATTCAGAGGCTGGTATTTTGCAATAGCAGCAGTAGAAGGGGTAGACACTGCAATCTCTCCTTTCCACTCTTCACTCTGTGTTGTCTCTGCAGCTGATATGCCCTGCTCCAGCTTTGGCTTTGCAGCTGATAAGGATCACTGAACGATGTATTATTTTAGAACTGTACATTGCTATGTAGGCCGCATTACCTAAGTAGAATGTCATGAGTTTTATAAGAAGATAATATTTTGTGGCCATTTGGAAATAAGTCTCTTAAGTTTATGAATCTTAGTCTTGTTTTATTTTGACATGGCTTTTTTATTCTTTCTGAAGTAGTTGCTACTACTTTTAAGGTTTATATGACGTAGTTGATAAGCTTTGCTGACAAGGGCTTACTTATAATAGTATCTTTGCTTTATTAAAGAGATATGTGTCTTTTTATATGAAAATACATCTTTTTAAAGAGATAAAGGTGGGATTTCTGACTAGACAAGCAGCAAGTATAACAGTTTTTATCTTATGTCACTTATTAACTGCACATTAGGGTTTATCTCAGACTGCAGTAATAATAATAATGTAGTTACAGGGATTTTCCTCTTAAGTTTATTAGTAAAATTTGAAGTGTGTCTATTTTTGTGAAGATATAGGCCTGTAAAGCTCAAGTCTATAACTGACATAAAATAAGAGACAGATACAGTTGGATTAATATATCCAGCCATATAATTTCTCTGCGTAATTCACGTGTATCTATATTTGTATCAGAATTGATAGTCACTCAGCAATATCAAAATTTCAGGAATCATACAGAGCTGGACATACTTTCAAAAAAGATTGTATTCCTTTTCTAAGGTAATTTCTCTACCAAATTCTTCTTCTTTAGTCTAGGACTAGCGGCACTTTGCCACTGGATTTTTTGTGGCATCACGGAGAAACTCTAGGAAATAAAAGGGAGCAGTTGGTAGCAAAGGTGGTTGTAGAAATGGCAAGGGATACCACCACTTTGAGATGAGTGGTTGCAGACTGGTTGTACATATGACATAGTAACATCCCCAGGGAAGTGGATGCTATGATCAGGCTTTGAGGACCAGGGTTTACAAAGGCTTGTTTCTGATATAAATTCAAGGGTCCCTTCAGGTGCTTGATCAAAAAGTAAGAACTCTGCTGAAGTAGAGAACATCCATCCATGTAAATTGGTTCAGAAAATCTGAAGTACAACAAAAGTCACCAGCTTTCTTCCTCCTCAGCAACATGTATATGCTTTTTCATGAGATTTTACGGCAAAAAGGCACAATCTTCAAAGGCACGTTGCTCCATTTATTTGATGTAGTATCATTTTCATTATCCATTGTTACACTGTGTAAATCCGCTTTTTACCCCTAATCCATGTTCCTCTTGAAGGACAATTCTCATGAGAGCCTTTTACAAGAGAACTGGCCTTATTGCATTGTTGAGGCTCTTTGAACAAGTTGCCTTCATAATTCAGGGGAAGGTTTTTCCAAAGAATAAATATGCAAGTCTTCACTGTATCCTAGGGTCATGAATTCAACGATATTCTAACCCATGTTTCCCTCTACCATTCCATATACTCAGCTATTTCTTTGGTTTGGCTTTAACATCAAGATATAACCCTCATGAAGCATCTGAAAAGTTGCAGTAGAGGCCTGGTTCTGCAGGTTACCACCCTTCACACTGCCACATCACTGGGAATATTCACAAGGTTGAAGATTCCAGTGGTAGTATGTGTACCAACAAAGGGCATATTTGTCAGTCTCTCTTTGTATGGACTACCCACTCCTTTTCCTCTCATTCCCTATGAGCACAGAAATAATGTGTAACAGCACATCAGATGAGAATGCTTATAGGAACTTTGATCAGCTCCTGCCTGCCAAAAGACAGGCTTTGCTACCTTCAGTTATTGACAAGGGCTTGAACCCAGTATTAGTGGTATACATGTGTCTGCAGTTGCTACATAAGTGTTGTGCATGTATGTGACATCATTTGTCAGACTTCCTGTGTGGTTTGATAGCTGATGTTTTCTGTATGCTTCATCCAAGCACTCCATCAAAACAGTGAATGATCTTGTTTTTGGAGTTTCTTGGGAATGGTAGCTAAACACAGAAAACATATGAAAGCATTTTCCATTCTTGATGCTTCGCAGATTAAGTTGATCTCAAGGATGAGCTCAGAGTTTTATCTGAATCAATTAACTAACTTATTGGTATTCTTTCCAAAGCCCCTTTTATTGCTGACCTTGTTTGTGGACTCTATCACTGTTACCTAGGAAAGAGCCAAACCTTCACACCCTGCCTGGCTCTCTGAGAGTCTAGTTTGATGATTGAAATGTTAAGTTGCCTAGTGAGAGTCTTTAATGGAATTCTGCAGTGGGTTGTGCATTGTGTCTGTGTCCGAGTTTGAAGGTGAACCTTTCCAATCAAACATTAAGGCATTCCCTAATATATACTGTCTTTGGCTTTCTTCAGAAACGTGCCAAAATGGGAAGTCTGTGAAGCATGAAGAAAACAAGCTGCAGATTTCCATGCAATGTTGTGCCTGGAAAGCTACTTCTGATGCTGAGTTCAGGCTAGCAAGTAATTGTTTGAATGGTAGAGGTGTTATCCAGAGGCTGTTGCCAGTTACAGTGGAATTTGTACTAATCTACACATGCAGTACAAAAATTGCATGCTACAACTGTGGTTCTTCAAGACGTTAAAATGATGGCAGTCCACAGAACAGCCCTTTTCCTGTGCCTTTGAAAATTAAGTGTTGAACTATGCAAGGATTCAAGAGAAGGATCTTTCCTTTCCTAGAATCACTGAGAGGACAAGGAGGCCTAAAGCATCTGTGTAGCAGTGATATGTGATACATGATACCATTCAAAGGGTACTGGACTTGTATATGCAAAGATACAGCAAAATTCATCCTGACTGAGGTGCTTTGGAAGGCTGTGTCAAACAGCTTCACCGTTCACATGGGAAATTGTCCTTTTCTTTTGCTTTTTCTTTCATTTTTTCCTTTTTCCCTATTCCCTTCCCTGTCCTGCTCTGTCCCTCTCTTCTCTCCCCTACCTTCTCCCTCCTCCCTTCTCCTTCCCCCAAAATCATTTTATTGCTGGTTTTTAATGAACTACTTTCTTGAGCCTGCCTGCTCACATAATATTCACTGTGTTGAAACTGATGCTCTTTATTAGTCTACACAGAACTTACTTAACCATTTTAAACATTTATAAGAGTATGGGAAGTTAATATGTTCCTTCATTAATTTCTGCTCTGCTAATGTGGAACAAAAACAATAGAGAAAGTCGATGTTCAGTACAATACAATGTATTAGTGTTAGATGTCAGGCATATAACTAGAACTTTATGTATCACCCAAATATTTTTTCCTCTTCCAGCATCCTAAATAGTATTTTTTTTTGTGTTGTCACTTGCTCAGTCTTTAGAAGAGTAGCATGAGACACCCATTACCTGCCCCAAAAGGTTTCCAGTCAAATCTTCATAAACCAAAAAGATAAATATTATGTATTCTCCTTTCACAGCTACAGATATTCAGACACGATGGGCTTACAACCTGATGGAAATACAGATGCTAATTCAGCTGGTTTACAATTTAGGACTTTATTTCTCATAGTTCTGTGCATAGGCCATTTGACCATGCTTGTTTTTCTGTATCTTTCATAAGGCAATATCTTAAGCCAGCCTATTTCTAAACTACTTACCAGTAGCTCATGCATCTTAATGCTGTTCCTGAAGCAGCTGATTATACTAACTGTGCTAAGAACGTCTGTAATAAAAAAAACCCTGCTGTTTTCTAAGCCACTCAGTCTAAATTGTTAGGGCTCTGACTGTGGCTAAAAATGAGTGGAATATAATGTGAATATTACAATATTCAAATAGAAGTATATTTTGCCATTTTATTGTACTTTAGAAGAAGTATCAAATACTGGTTTTGCTTATAATTTTAATTACAACAGTTACATTTTAGACTCAGATTTCATCTATTGTTTGGCTGTTTTGCTGAAGTGTTGAAAAAAGCTGTCCAAGTAGCTGAATTCCTTCTTCACTGCTTTTACCTGATAGAATTGTGCAGTTGCTCTATAACTTCAGTACAGCAGTATGCCTCTCTGCCAAACTGAAAGGATATGAAAAATTTAGTTACATATCACACTTAGTTTTCTTTTAAGTGGTATTATTGGCCTCACTAATAGTGTGACTAACCTCATAATCTTCTGTCTCTTTCCCCCAGGAAACATGACTCTGTTCTTCCCCATTTAATTTGGTGCCAGACCATGTAGTCTTTCTTTTAAGTTCTTCTTTATCACAGTGTTGTAGTATGGGGGATCTCTCTAGATCATTTCAATCTCTCTTCATATGTAAAGATAATGGTAACATCCACAATGGGAAACAGTAACTGTAAGAAAGCACACAGCTTGGTGTTTCCTTTTTTTTTCCTCCCAACTTCAACCATGGTCTTTCCTCTGAAAGAATAAAAACCATGGAGCTTATCAAAATAACTTACCTCCCTGGCTATTGATTGTCTCCTTTAATAGTCCGTTAGAATTAAATGGAGAAAATACATTTTAGATCTTTTGGTCTGCCTCCCTGCTAGTCCAGCATTGTTCCCTTCATTATGCCACCAAGTGTTTCTTCTAGTTTGTTGAGAAATTATTCCACAATTTCACTGTCAGAAAGATTTTCCTGATATGCAGCATGCATTTTCCCTTTTTTTTCATTTAATCTGACTATTCATAGTCATATTTTCCTATCACTCCAACATTTATCTTTCTTGCCATGTACTTAGATTTTACAAGCTTTCCTACATGGCTGTCTTCTTAGTAGTACCATAGCTGAGGCTTAAGTTGTGCTGGCGTTCAGCATTTAATTTGTGTGTGTTTTTTTTTAGTTCTAACCCTCTGTTATTTCAGTGTCTTATTGAAATGGTATTGAAAATTATAGGGAAAATTGCAGACCTGAGTATAAGAAAGGCCTATAACCTGTGATTTCCCAAGGTTTTTTTAATCCTCACTTCTTGCATTGTTATTGTGCAAATGTACACTGTTATTGAGCAAATTTAATATCAGTTTAGCAAGTGATACAGTCTCATGGTCACATATTGCCTTTTACATTTGTTTCTCTTGTTAAATGTATGATCTTTGAACTATTTTCCCTCTTTTATTCAGTGTCATTTTTATGATGATAATATAATTTTTTTAAATGTTTTTCTGCATAGAGATTTGAATCTGAAAGCCCTGTAGATTCTTTTATACTATTTGTCTGTTCTCTTCAGTATTTACATCTATGGCTAATTCAGGATTTTACATCTTTGATTGTCTTAACTTGATCATTAACCTCTTTCAGTTTGTGACAATGGTAAATCATGATTTTGTTGACAAATTTATATTTTACAGAATGCGATTTTAAGATGTCTATATTGAAATTCAGCTGAGGAATATTTTCCAGCATTTCTTGTGTTTATTTGTTTGTTATTTTTCATAAATCTGCTCCATGTTTTATTTATTAATATCTCATGTACTTCTCCACCATCTGGAAGCTTCAGGTCATGATGAAAATGGTTCACCACAGATTTGTGAGTAGTATGGTACTTCGGTGGTGCTCAAATGCCTGAACTGAATCAGAAATGGTGCTTTTCTAAGTAAGTTCTTCCTGACTTAATTTCCTCAGAGCTGTCTCTATCACAGAACACAAGTTCCCAAGCAAGTGGTTTTCATCCTGCACAAAGGGTTATCTTCCAGTGAATACTTGCCAGCAGTTAAACAAAACGAAAAATACCCATGTTTAAAGGACTTTTCAGGCGTCTTTTCACATCACTCATACTGGGTGCCTCTATTCTCAGAATGTAAACTTCCTTGCATGTAAAGTGTTCTTTGATATTTCTATGCATAATTAAACAGCAATTCAAAGCATGCAATGATGCACATTTTCAAGACTATTTATTGTTATATATCTCTTTCACTGCTTACCTCAGTTCAGAACAGTGGAAAGGAAAAATGCAAGTCTTTTAAAGTAAGATACAGAGAAGTTTAAGTATAATCAGCAAAAGCCTTTCTCTTCATGTTTTAAGCTCTTAATATAGGTTGGCTTGTACATTAATTCAGACAGGAATTGTTTTCGTTTTTCACCTTAAAATGTACCTCCAACTTTATTTATCAGCTCTGTAAGCTGGAATTATTATCTTAAGTGATAAAACGTTGACATGATTGCAATTTCTTGGAGGACCAGATAAGGGTAAATTATATGGGCTTATTCTGTCTGTTGATTGCATGGCAGTGGGGTAGGATTTCAATAAAATGTGTAAGTTTAGTTGATTTTTTTAAATGAAAGCCTCAGCATGCTACATTCAGCTGACCGTTGTCTTTATGAGGTTGAAAACAGCATGCAGTGACCTGTCAGCATTCTGCTGCAATGCCATTGTGCATAATTACTATTGCTTTTACTGTTGGCTTGCTGAGTGTCCTCAGTGCCAAAATAAGTATGCCAAAGCTACCATTTGCAAGTTTCAGTACACTTACTCACACAGTTCTGTTAGTGTGTTTCGCAGTAACGGCACGAAGGAAGAAGAAGACAAGAGACACCTGTTAAGAGAGTAAGGAGTAACTGCCAGAAAAACTCCAAGCAACTGCCGGGCAAGACCCGCCCTGTTTATTTTATATGCATTTTAGAAATCACTGTCCATTGGAGGAAAGAGCTTGTCGTCCCTCAATCACAGTGGTCAAAGGAAATGTCCATCAAACTTCTGTGCCCAGGAGAGAGGAATGTAAACAATAAGATACCGTTACAATAACATGGCTGTGTTTACATAGAAGAATGTGAGAAACTAGCTACAAAAGAATGATAACATCCAGAACTGCAAAAGTCAGGGCAACATCTCACCGTTTTTTCATTAAAAAAAGAAAAAAATGAACAGTGTTCAGTCTCTGCTTGTGGAAGGACCATCTAAACGATCACCCACTTAATCTGCATCTGAGTTATCGCCCGGTGTCCCATCCATTTGATGACTTTCATTTTGGTCACGTTCTTCACCCTTCCTATCAGCTGGATTTCTCCTCTGTGGTTGCACGTCAGGACGGACACACTTAGCAGGTACCCAACATACCCCAGCATCTCTGGACACACAAGCGTACCCGAGCCCCGAAGCGATAAGGTCGTAGGGACCTTCCCACTGTTTGGTGACTATATTCCGTACCCGAACCTTCGCTCGAGGCTGCTGTGCCTCGTCCGAAGCCTGTAACGAGAGGTGATGGTTCAAAATGAGAATTCTGTGGTACCATAAGGTGATTAATGGTATACAAAGCTTTTGCCAACCGACTGTGTGGTGTTTCACCTTGCATACCCCGCTTCTGTTTCTGCAGAACCTGCTTTAGAGTACCATGAGCGCGTTCCACAATAGCTTGTCAGTCGGAGAATGAGGGATACTGAACCTGTGTGAGACAACCCACAACTGCAGGAACTGCCTCACCTCCTTCGAGGCGTAAGCAGGACCATTGTCGGTCTTCACAGCAGAAGGTATGCCTAGAAAGGCAAAGGCCTGACTCCAGTAGGCAATGACATCGCGGCTCTTTTCTCCTGCGTGAGCAGAAGCCCACATGGCAGNCATGACTCGACAATGTCACGGGCCTCAGTTGGTGTCAACTGAAACTGCTTCTGCAGGGTATGTGCGTTTTGATGGGAAAACTCATGCGATGCCTTGGCCTGCGCGAGTGTATCAGGCTGAGGTGCTACCCACGCCGGGTTAGCCAACATGTCAGCCCTCGCGTTACGTTTCGCAATGGGTCCTAGCAAATCAGTATGACTCCTCACGTGCAGAGCATAATATGGATGAACCCGATCCTGAATCACACACCACAGGGTCTGCAGCAAATTAAACAAATCAGCATTGCTAACTTCCTTCAAAACTGAATAACTAAGTCGCTGCACTATGTCAGCCACATAGGCGGAATCCGTGACCAAATTGAAAGGTACCTGGGAAAATCTTTGAAATGCCATAAGAGCAGCCCTCAGTTCAACCAACTGGGCTGAGCCATCCTCATGACCTTCCAGAACCTGCCATTCAGAGCCATTCATCCAGGTAAAAATAGCCTTTCGGGTTCTTCCCGAACCATCAGTAAATACAGTGGGTGCATGCACGGGTTCCAACTATGTTTGGGTCTCAGAGAA
>VZRZ01008805.1:78127-100681 GCA_013398175.1 Climacteris rufus | reverse complement strand
CAGGAAGTTCCCAGAGGGGTTCCTGTGGCAGTCACTGGGCAGTTCTTGCGCTCTTCCCACGGTGGTTCCAGGGCAGATCCCAGGGGAGTTCCTGGGCGCTTCCCAGATGATTTTAGGGTGCATTCTGGGATGGGTTCCTGGGGTGGTTCTATGGGCGGGTTCCTGGGTGGGCTCCCAGGTGGTTCCTGGGGATGTTCCTGGGCAGATTTCCAGTCTCTGTCAGGACAGTCCCCATGGGCAGCACAGCTCCTCCTGCTGCGGTGGCACTGCTGGAGTGGGTTCCTGGAGTGGGTTCTCAGGTTGTTTTAGGAAGGTTCCTGGGGTGGGTTCCCACATGGTTCCCAGGAGGTTCCTGGGGCAGGTTCCCAGGTAGGTCCCAGGGTGTGGGGGATTCCTGGATGGGTTCACAGGTAGCTCCTGAGGAGGAACTTCCTGGGTGGGGGATTCCTGGGTGAGTTCTGAAGGCAGTTCCTTGGGATGGCTCCTGGGTAGGCTCCCAAGTATTTCCTGGGGATGTTCCTGGGCAGGTTTCCAGTCTCTGCCAGGACAGTCCCCATGGGCAGCACAGCTCCTCCTGCTGCAGTGGCACTGCTGCCCCACTCCTGCTCGTCCCCCACACACTGGGGTGCGAAGGCATTTCTCCAGACAGGAACTTGGAGGTGGCTGTGGCTCCTTTGGGATTCTTTCAGCTGTCAAAATGTTATTGCTCTCGATTTCTCTGGAGGAGGAATTTCAAATGTGTTTCCATCATATTCTGCAGCTGGATTTGCAAAAGAACTGACTTCTCATCCAAATGTGAAGTGTGAGAGACGAAGATGGTACAGAGAGGACAAAAGCCAAAGGAATCTGGCTGTCAGCAGGAGGTGCTGAGGACAAGTTCCTGCATTTGGCAGCCAGTGCTTCCATTGACCCTGGGCACTGCCACTGTTCCTGCAGGGAATGCCCAGCTTGGCCCTGCTCCAGCATCAGTGCCAGCTGGCTCTGGAGAGATGGGCATGGCTGAGAGCTCGGGCCATTTCTGGAGTCAAAGCCTCCCCTGCTGTCAGGCTCGCTTGAACTCCCGGCCTCTCACCTGGGAGGGGCCAGGCTGGGAAGTTGTGCCACACTCTGCTCTCCACAGCGCTGAGCTGTGAGGGGGAACACTGGAAATCCCAGCTCTGAAATCCTGGCTGGTTATTGACTCAGCCCACTGGCAGGCACTGTCAGATCTGGAGCAGGAGCCAACCTGGAAGCCTCGGCCTCCACGATCCATCGTGCTCTTGCAGCTGGAACGTGTTGATGAGGAGTGTGGGGCAGAGCTGTCTGTGTTTCCTGAGCAGGGCAGGGAGGGTCTATTGTAATTCATAACAGAGGTAAGAACCAGAGATCAGTGAGCCGGGACTTTCACCCCCCCAGGTGCCACAAGAGCTTATCTGTTTAAACTTATGCATGAACCAAGGAGTGTGTGTGCTCTCCTGACAGCCCTGGAACCCACCTGGTGCCAAGGGGACACACGAAAAGGGCTGATAAATATCCTCAGTCCAGAAGGGCAGGATGTAGGAGATAAGCTGGGATTTGTGACTGACAGACAAATAGTATTTTACTCACTATAAAAGACAGGTGTATCTTCCCTTTACCAGAGGAATCTTCCATATACTATCTGAAGTGTATGGAAAGGTTTCTCTCCTGGATTCCGAAACGTCAGATTCCAGTATTTTCTTTTCTCCATGGAGTTGAGGGACAAAGGGAACCGCCTGTACACGTTTAGTAATCGGTAAGTTACATCAGCTTCCTAATTCTACATTTCCTTGGCTAGCTATAATATAGGTACCTTTTATTGTGCACTGAAATTGCTAGTAGCTTTCTTTGTGTTATTCCATGTAGTGATAACCTGTTAGAGTTGTAGTTTCATATGTGTTTTCCTGTGTCTATTCAATAAATCTGTCATATTGCAATAGACCTGATCTCCATCGATAACGAACAAGGGAGGTAACGGAGTTTCTGGGGTGCGGGTCGCTCCGATAGAATTGAAATCCGTTAGGTGTCCCTCACATTCATAACAATCAGTAACTGACATGAATTAGAGAGAGGAATGGAGAAAATTAATTTACTGGGTTATCAGACTAGTGTTTATTTATTCTCAAGTATGACATTTTCAACACTTTTCAGATTTCAGGAGCCCCTGCAGGACTCCAGAATCTGGCTGTAGCTTGGAACTACCGTTCTGATGCTGCAGTTTAGTTCTTTCCTTTTCTCCCTTAATTTTGCTTGTGGTGTTTTCCACATTTTACTCTTATTTCCACTGTGGCATAATCTTTATGAATCTCTTAAAGTCGAAGTAGACTCACAGAAATTTATAGCTGAACAACAGATGCCAGTTGCTGGATTAAGTCTTTGCTCTGAAATGGTACAATGAGTAGGAGATTAAAAAAAAGATCTATCACAGCAACACCCAAACAGATGTCAAAATGCAGTTTTTGGGGTTACTATTCACATGTTTTTTAAGAAATACATGTAGTGACTTTTGACCACAAATGACAAAAGTGGAACTGACTCTTCTAGAAGAGTTGTGCAGATGTTATCAACAAATTTGCAGGCTCTAGAAGAGACTTAAAACCAGATGTGTGCTCCAGCTTCACCCTGAATCTGAAAATTCTCCCCATTTTCATTTTCATTTTCAGATGTACTTGTAGTTTTCTTGTCATCTCTAGGCTCTAAAGCAGGGTTTGTCATTGTTATGAAACCAAGATTAACCAAGGATTAATACAGAAATAGATTATCTAATCTGTCCTTACACTTCCAGAAGCTGCTGGTCCCTAGGAAGGCTGCCTGGTGATTTCTGTCTTTGTTCTAATACTTGAAGCAACAACATTCAGTCCCACACTTTATATTTCAGATAAACCATTTAATGACATCTTAACATCGTTTTCACAATTTTATAACGTGCGTATTTTACTCCTTATGAAGCTGAAATCTTTTAAAATCCAAGTAATTCTATTGAAATGTCAATTCTAGACGTTTCAAAACCACTTTAACATATTGAAATAATAGCTACTGAAAATGAAACAATCTAAAAAGACAGGTCTGTGAGCAGTTAAAATACAGGAAAAAGCAAGACTTCAGGTAAAAGTTGCATACATTTAACAGCTACATTTCTTTCTCTAAGTATCATCCTTTGGGAATTATATAACAAGAAAAACAGAGTAAATTTAAAAGAACAGAAGGTCATTAAGCCCAGAATTTCTAATGCCAGAAACAACTTTGAAACAACTTTCTATATAGTTATATTTATTTCAAAATTTCAAATTGGCTTTTGTGTCCCAACACTTTATGGCAGAATTGAGGAAAGGTGGGCAGTGCTCTGCAGGGCCACGTAGTTACAGAACTATAAAGTTTATGTGTCTAAAGGAAATGGACATAGTATTAAACACACTGAGTATGACAGAAAACTGCAACAAAGTACTAACTCAGAGAGAATAACAACCCTGTGGTGGCACTAGCAAGTAATGCCACCCCATTAATGCCACCACATTTCTGCATTTTAAGCAAAGAACTTTACAACTTCTTTGATTTTTCTTTTCCTGTCCATTTTGGAAACTGCAGTCCATCCCGCCTCGCGCATTCTCCTCATGGTTTTGAGTTTCAGTGCAGAGCCTGGAGATTTCACACTGGATGGAGCTGGTGGCTAGGAAGGAAAGTAAAGCCATTAGTTTCTGTAAACAATTTGATTAACTGTTTGGCTGAATCTTATGAAAAGCTAACATACCTTTCTTGGTGCCATGGAATGTAACTGTGAAGCTTGAGGATAATCTGTGTACAATTTTTTAAACATTTCTTCTTCCGAGACTATGCTCTGACAAATTAAAAAGAAAAAAGTCACTTAGTCATACTATATTAAAAATACTTTTTCTTTCTCCCTAGGGATATTAAAGCATGAAAAAAAAGTTAAGATGTCATTATAAGGCATGAACAGTTCAAAAAACAAATGTAAAATATGTACATGCATCTACAATTCCAGAAAGAACTGATTAAGTAAAAATATAAACATAAATATAGGCTTGAAAGTGTAAGCCCAAACATTTTATCTCCATTCTGAGACACAACAGTGAGCACAAAGAACTGTTCAGTACACAATGTGTGCTCTGAGTCTTACCAGGAGGTCGCTGCGCTCAGAGCTGTCCGACTGAGTATCCAGCTGGAGAAGCACTTTTTGCTTCTTCCTCGTGCTCTGCTCTGCAGGCAGGTTTGTGCTTCTTTCACCTTGCAGTTTATCTGCTGGAGGAGTCTTTATAACATATGTCTGGGAAAGAAAATTTTTAAATTGTATTTTATGGGATATAGAATAGAATCTAAACCCAAACTTGTGACCCAGTTTATGGTCTGAGTGTCCAAGAAGACACCTGAGAGATGCTGTGAAACTGTAATCCTTCCATCCAAATGTGAACAAAAACCCCAAGAAAGTGGGGTGGGCTGGAAATTTCCTTTTTTGGTGGCCAAATGAGGAGAATGAACAGGAAGCTGTGGAAGAACTGAGTTTCATGGCACATTGTATCCTACATTCTTCATGCTTATCTACAGAAATTCAGGTTATTCTGAACTGTAGCCTCTACATGTGGACTATATCAAACATCTAAGAAAATTGAAACAAACAAAACTGCAGGAAAAGGCTTTCAGAGAAACAAGACTGGTTTGTTAGTGATGTCAAGATCAGTTTTACTTAAAATAGTCGTTTCACTGGAAGTTAAACTTCTTAGAAACATTGCAATGGTCCAGTGCAATCCTTTTTTTAGGAAGGAATCCTTTTTTACCATCAAAATGGTAGTGGATTCTACTGTTACAATATAAACACCACAAGCTCCTGACAGGGCAGAAGGGTAAGTTCAGTAGTCAAGAATACTTCGATATTTTGACAAATTTGCAGCCATAGAAGCTTTTTTCTCTTCCATGAAGAAATAAGTGCCCTTACAAATGGACACTTCTAAGCCTAAGTAAAACAATTCTAAAGACATTATTAAATTCACAATCCCTCTGGGACAGGACTTGTTCCTGATCCATGATAACTGATAAATTTTGTGACTGAGCCAGAAAAATGACACGTATTGGGAGCCCTTCCACAAACTGCTCTCTATCATCACTGTGGAATGGGATCACCCTTTAAAATCCCTGCTCATCTCAGCAAAAAAAAAAAAAAATCCACAGAGAAGTAAGAAATACAGTCAGAAAAATGCAACATGAAAAATTCACTGTTAGGAGTTACAAACCTTCAAAGTTGGACTGCCCAAGGGGCTTTCTGCAAACACCGGAAGAGGCATTTTTTTCTTTTCCACTGTGCTGACTTCCATAGGAATATGATTTGGAGACTTTTTATTTTTTACATTAACAGTCTCACTGTCCAGATTGAAACGAGGTTTAGGAGTCTCAGGAACGTAAGTCTGTATTTTCCAGAATTAGAAAAGGTTTAATTTAAAAGCATTCCAATGTCTTTTGTTGAATGTACACAAATTATCACGACACTTCAATTAGATTCTATGCATACAAATATTACCAAATTCTAAAACTAATTATAAAGTTAAAGTTACCTTGTGTTTCTTTTCACTTTCAGGAATCATATTTCGAGCGTGTCCTTTTACAAGATTCTCCTAAAAAGAGTTATGTGATAGGAAGCAAATATTTTATTTGAATTTGGTAGTTAAGAATCTTCTTGGTGTAATCACAGAAAACAGTCTACAATCATACACTGTCACAAAGTTCACACAAATATATTACCAGGTTTAATACACCTGCAGCATTTAAAAGTTGTTATTTTTCTATTCAGTTTCATTTCTTACACAGCTTCTCCCAGCGCACAAGCCCAGGCCACACCCCTCACCCACACTGCTACAGTCAGTAGAAAACCCCACCTTTTCTTCAATTTCTGCTTTCAGCTGTTCCTTAAGGGATGACAGTTCAGCTTTCAAACATGACAGCTCATTTTCCTAAAAACAATTAAATAAAGGATAGGGTTAACTAAGCACAACCTGGAAAAAAGAAGACAGCCCAAAGTGAGACAGTAATTAATGGTGATACTCATTAGAAACAAAAGACAATTCCATTTGTCAACCCTATACCTGAAGCTTTGTTTTAAAAAGGACTGAAGTACTGTAAGAAACAGGTTCTTGACCAGAAGTGATCAAGGTAAGAACTTAAAACACTGGGGAGAAGAGGGGGTGGGAGGGCAGGATCCAACTATTTAAAACAAAAGTTTCCTATTTAAACAGTGAAGTCAGAACATGATGCACTATCTGGAAGCACAGACACAAACATACTGCTACTCCAGTTTATTTTTAGAAACATTTGGGGTTTTTAGTGCACATGATAAGATAGGTAAGAAAATAAAAGCAAACAGATTACTTGAGCTTTACTGTTGAGTCCCACTAAAGCACAGTTAACCCCTCCTCAAGCATTAAAGAGGAAGAAGTAATAGATGGTATTTATAATTATATTACACTCCAAGGACATCAGCCCCTCCATTGAATTATTTAACATTGGAAAGTACTCCTTACCAGTGCTCTTTCTGATGATAACTGCTTTTGCTGTTTAATTTTATATTTTTTTAACTCTGCATCTCTTTCTTCAACCATTTTATCATATTCAAGCTGTGTTAAAAAAACCAAACCAATAACAAACTCAAAACATTGGATTAAATGTTACAGTTATAGATCTACCCAGTCTTAAAACACAGGTCATTTTTTCAAACGTGAAGATTCAGAAAGCACCATGAACAAACACTGATGCTTCTGCAGAAATTGTAAAACAGAAAATGCCCAAAGCAGTATTATTTTGTGGACTAGCAGAGTGCTCTCTCTCTATGCAGCAGTATATGTTCAGCAAATAAGAGCCAGTCATGCTTTTTATTAGTGGTATCTGCTAAAGATACTGCAAAAGAGAATAACAGAAAAGCCAATTTAAAAATGTCAAGCTAAACTGTGGAAGGTCACTGAGTAATCTCCTCAGAGAAAGAGGCCAAACTGATACTGAAAAATACTGCATTCAGATGGTATCAAAAGTCTGAAGGAAAAAAAATAAAAAACCAAATCCTAGAAATGTAGATAAATGGAATTTATCTGCCCATAGGCATGTTTTCAAAATCTGAAAATGAATTTCATTTTAGATGATGAAAAGTCAAGCACGTGTTCAGCTTAATTTTCCTAGATTCAGGTCTTTTTATGAAGTTGCACTAATTCATAATATTCTGGTTTTGAAAGGTTCTGACTTAACATGGTGTATCACACATGACAAATCACAGCAACCAGTCAAATCTCTTACCTTGTGCTTTTCCATAAGTGCCACCATTTCAGTTATCTTGTGCTGACATCGGATATCAGTTTCTCTCTGGATCATCATTGCTTCGTCATAAAGCAACCTCATCTTTTCTACCTGTTGGCAATAAATTTCATTTAATTCATAAACAAAATAACATTTTTTTTTAATTTTAGTTTCATTTCTTCTTTTCCCTGTTGGTGCAAAGAATATCTAGTCTCATTTAATCATTTGCTGTTAAGATCCTTTTCAAATCCAACATCTTTTAAGCAGATTGTTAAAATGGGCAAATAAACACAGGTTAAAGGTACATCCAAGGCAGACAAGTTCACTTCAAAACACAAGGCCATTTCAAGCACTCTGCCCTAACATTTCTTGGCATTACCACCAAAAAACATGTGGGCAGTAAAACACTAACATGGGAGAAGTTATAATCTAATTTACCTACGCTGTATTTACACCAAGAGGAGAATTTCTTTGAATAGTACCTTGAAAAAAAGAGTTTTTAACTGGTTCTTCTTTTTAAAGACATACTCAAATACTTCAACTGCAGTATCTAATGTACTAAAGCTTTGCTCACAGGCACACAGAAGTTCTGTTTATGTTGATAAGACTGGAATATAAGACGAAAGACTCTGGCCAATAAAGCTTCATTAAACAATCATACATCCAAAAATTGTTTTAAATTGCAGTAAAAATTAACACCTCTCACCTCTTCATGAAGTTTATTTTCATTCACTTTTTTGGTTTCTATGTCTTTTTGATAGATGTCAACTGCTTCCTTATGTTGCTTGCTCATATCTTCCATCTCTAACTGCAATTTATTCACCTTTTGAGAATGAAGAATTGCTGCTGTTACTTGTTCAGGAATTAATATGCTAATGGTTTTTTACCTCTTATTTTTGAGCTCTTCTACTTCTCAGGTACATGACTGAACTGTTTCCTATTGAAAGTTCAGCTTTTATTAATAAAGAATTGAACTTTGGCCTGAAGTGAGTTAGAAAATACTCAAAGAAACAATGGCAACAGCACAATGGGGAAGACAGCCCTAAGCAGCCATCCTAAATGTTGCAAATTCCTTGCAAAAAAAAATACAGATGGAGATTTTATTCCCTGTCTTGTAAATCTATGTAAGATTTTCACAGGTTTTATAGTATGTTTTCCTCTCAAGTGTGCATTTTGATTCCAGTTTTTCCTTTTAAGTTTCTCATATGAATATGCTCAAAAAAGTTCACTTCTTTCTTCAAGTGTGGTAGCCAACGCTGGACACAATATTCCCATCAGGGATTACCACTGCAGACTGTAAAAGAACAGCCTGAAGACAATAATCTATGTGTGTCTTTTAAATGCTTTCCTGTTTCAGTGGGGTTATGAACACTGTTCAGTCCACTATCAACAAATGAAAAAAAAAAGAAAGGGACCCATTAGGAACAGAATTCCTTGGGATGTGAAGTCCAGCTCTTATAAATGTCTAATAGCCCAGTCAGTGCCCAGTGATTAAAAATGGAAGCATCTTCCAAAATCTATGGGCTCATTCCTGCAAAATTTGTATCCCAGATCCATAAACCAGTTCAGAATGTATTTAACACATATTATCATTAGTTACACCGGGACTTGAAACACTCACCTCATCTTCTACATGATGTTATTTAAACCTACCTTCCCTTCATAAATACTGATTTTCTTGCTTTCTGCAGTAATTTTCTTTTTCAGCACCTTATTCTGTTAAAATAAAACAAAACAAACACTGTCTTTATTAAGCTAATAGAATTAAGCAATGTTTTAACTGTATAAAGGAGGTCAGAATCTTCAAAACTGCAGCCTTCCTCAAGCAGATAACACTCTTATGCAGTCCAGGTTCCAGATTAATTATCCAAAGGAATGCTCAGCTAATTACTGTGATAATATTGTTCCTTCATGACCTTAAGAAAGGTTCCTCCTAGGCAACAACAGGGAATGAAAAATGAGATGCAGAATGGGAATTAAAACTAAGATGCTGCTGACAGAAGGTGTGCAGATGTCATGACAAAAAATACAGGCTGCATATTTTTACAGTGAATTTACTACAGTTTGTGCTAGTGAAGAATTCTCTTCAACTAGTGCTAACTGACATAGGTCCTTATTGCAAGTACATAAACAATACCATGTACTAAATGAAAAAAGCAAAAGTTTATTGAAAATATTCTTTCTGCAATTGTTTTTTTCCAATTGAGGATAATTTAAAAAATCAAGTCATTCCAAAGATGTCTCCTTAAGTTGCTCAGAGTTAGGATAAGAAAGGAAATTTTTAAAATTACATAGGTGTATCTAAAGATATGAGAGCAGACAAAAACTGTTGAAAGTACGTCACCCCAAAATACCACATGTTCATATACTGGTGACTTTTAAAGCTGTACACACCTCCTCCTGCAACTCTTCAATGCATTTGGTTTTATTTTCCACCTGTTTCTTTAAATTGTTCATCTGAAAGAGATATTTCAAACATGAATTAGTAAGTCCCCAAAATGCCTTTGTTAGAGATTTCTATCGATGTTCTCAAACATGCATTTGCACCAGTCTGGTTTATTCCAGTGGGACTGAACACAAGCTAATGTGTTAACAATGATTGGAGTAAAGTACTACAAGATGTTAATTAATAGCAGTGAACCAGTTCCTCAGTGGTTGTAGAGTTTAGAAAGAAGAAGAAAAAAACCCCAGTAATTTCACAATTTAAAAAATAAACTCGCATGAAGGTCCCTACAATCCATGAAAAGATGACTTTTCCCAATTATTTTCTAGAATCTTCAACTGCTTTTCCTTTCTTGAAATTTCATTTTCAATACTCTTAACCTGGAATTATAATTGTAAATTTTTGACCTTTACAATGAAATTTTGAAATCCATTCTAATGCTAAAAAAAACAGGGTGCTTGGAAACTATAGTAAGAAAGTAAAAATATTTGAATCTGTTTAAGCTAAAACTCGTATTACACACAGAAAGCTAATCCAGAGCCCATCCACCACTCAGTGGGTATATGAAAATAAAGGAGGTTCTCTGTTTGCCTGAAATCAAACAAATCTTTAACATTAAACCTCCAAGCAAAGAGTGAAAATCCCAGCAAAGGTCCTTGTCTTTTACATTAATAAGGCTCAGCATGTGGACACACAGTGACACAACTGGCAGCAGCCCTAAAAGAAGAAAACCTCTGGCAGAGATCACATCCCCAGAGAGAGCTTTGCAAAAAAATCCCAACATTTTACATTTAGATTCTGTCCTACAGGTTATGTTACACATTTTCATGACAAAGCATTTGAGGTGACATACGTTTTCTTCTCTTTCATCCAGTTTACTTTTAATCTCTTCACCTGTCTTTGCCATTTTCTCCTTCAAAGACTCCAGTTCATTTCTAAGGGCCAAATTAACAAGCATTATTTACTTACTAACTTTAACTTCTTTTCAGTACTGCTAATAAACCCACATTTTATTTTCTTAAGAAAGCTGCTAATATTGATGGAAACTTCATAAGATGTTCAATGAAAATGTTCTTAAAATGGAGCAACGTGCCTGGTAAGTCAATACGTGACCTGTCTGTACATTTTTAACCAGGAAAAGATGTTCCACCTAACCTAAGGAACACACATCCTCCCCTGGAATACCCCAATCCAGCTATGAAACACGGGAGGCTGCCAGTCCATGGAACTGATGGCACAGAGACTTCTGCAGAGAGGAATATTGAACCACGTTCACCTTTTCACATATAATCCATAACCTTGAACTTCTGTTTTCATTTCCTTCACACCTAAGATGTCTAATGCAAAACAAGACAGTTCTTTCTGTGTAATGCAAATTAATGGCAAAATTGTTTTTGTAGCAATAGGTATGTCTAATCTGAGAAAATTTCTACATGGCCAACAGCAATACCAAATAGTTTCTGTTTAGCTATATAATCTAAAAAAAAAAAAAAATTCATCAAAAAATCACAGAAAGCAGCATATGAACACAAATAACTGTGAAGGAATTGAGTCTACTTCCCTTAATAATATTGGATATTAATATTTGTTTTTACTTGCCTTAGCTGGCCATTTGCCTCTTCTAGGTTTTCAACTAACTGCTTTGTATTTTCTTCTTTTTTCTTACTATCCTAAATAAAGATCTATGTCAGTAAAGGAATAAAATTCCAAGTGACTTCTTAAAAAATTCAGAGGCATCCAAGGGACGCTGACCTGCCTTACTCACAAGGGTAACTGTGCCTCCTTTGCAATACAAACACAGAAAATAGTTCAAATACTCTATAGAACTATATCATGTTGCAGTTTAACATCTGATTTGTAATTTCTGTTGAGTATTGTCCTTTAAAAACAGTTGGAAGCTCATAACTTGCCTCTTGACTTTCTTGCAGTTTCTTGAGTTCTGCAGCCACAGCACTTTTCTCTTGTGCTATTTGTTCTTTCTCTAGTGAAAGCTTATTGAGATACACTGTGAGCTGTTCAGTCTTTAACCTAATTTAAAACAAATGGCCAAGAGAAATAAGAACATGCATTTGGAAATTTCCTTTTAAGTTAAATTTACCCATTATCAGGGGTGAATGCTGAAAAAGTCCAGGCCTTTCCCTACAAATTTCAGTTTTGCAGCAAAGTCATAGTGATGCAAAAAGGTGTCAGAAGAAGGAAAGAAGAACATATATAAATTATATATAAACATATACCATATATAAATATCATGGTTACTGAAGATGATGTAGTTCAAACCAGGATTAACAATTAATTAAGAAATTTTCTCTTCCTGTTAACTAAGTCACAGAGACATGGAACAAACGCGTTCCATAGAATACATACAAATAGAAAAAGTGTAATTTACAAATGCAAGCATATAATTAATGTCATACTGTGTGGTTCAAAATTTTCACTAGAAAACAATAGTAGTTCATTTCACTGTGTCTAAAGTAACTTCTATATAACACCAAAAAAAATTTAAACATTATATTTTCAAGAATGTTCATACGCCTCTTGTTCAAGATCTGTTTTCAGAGTCGAAAGCTGGTTTAAATAATCTTGTTCCTTTTCAGCTGTACTGGTCAGTTGTACTTTCAAATCATGGTTTTCTTTCTGCAAAAGGAAGAGTTCTGAGTAAACGTGTGTAAACTGTAACTCATGAAAGTTATCAGACATGAAGTGACAGCACAAGGCTTTCAAGTGAACCAAACAACATCCATGCCATGGGTTATCCAGACTGTGTCTTTACATCTCTCTGGTGGGATATGGAAGTCATGTGAGATGGTGAACTCTGACACCAGTCCTGCACGTGTGCCCTGCTGTGAGTCTAACCAACTAGTCTCCAAAATTACTAAATTACATTCCTTGGACATCATTTTAAATAAAGAGATTTGCTGCAGACATCATAAGCTTTTGCATTCATCTAAATAAAAAAGACTAAAAAGAATCAGAGAATTCCAGTACTGTGTGATAGAACAGAAAGTCACCCCTCAGGGCTGTGTCCTCAGTACAGCTACTGTAGAATGCAGGGGGCAGCAGCCAGGCTCCTCTGCTGCAGAGGCTCTGCTGCTGCCACTGCCATGAGCAGAGCAGCTCAGGGCGGGTCACTGCTCTGTGTGCTATTTCCTGTGCACATGGATAGAAGTCATGATGCAGAACTTCACTACCTATAAAAACATATTGTTATTGTCCTTTTTTCAGACCTCTGATTTGGAGAACATTTTAGTTTCTTTTTCTCTCTCCAAATTTTTCTCTCACTGCAAATTTTCTACAGTAGCCTTAAGATCGTTCTTCAGTAAGAGTCCTTCAAATTTCCCGTTTTACAAAATTAGGGAAACTCAGTTCAGAACATTCAATGCACATACCATAAGGAACAAGCAGACATGGTAAAATGCACACCTGGGTTCACACTATCTCACTTTAGTTGATACAGTTTCTTGTTAGACTTGTAAATATAAAATCATAATGAAAATAAACCTCTATTAAGACTGTACTTTCATTCAGCTTAGACATCTGTGACAGAAAATGGGCCTGTGTCACAGTCCAGTAGGGTTAACAGAGGCCAGAGCTAATTACCTTCCTATAAGTAAGAGAAAAATGGGAAAACTTTATATCCAGAGGCAATGGTATTTGAATAGGTGTGAATGAAGAAGGAAAGAACCAAAAATCTTGACAAGGAAATTCAAAACACAGCAGAACAAGAAAAACAATGGCAATAATCAAGTCCTTCCAAGAAACACTGAAATTGTGTGTGAGAAAGTTTAGTAGAAATGTTAAGGCAGAAAAGACTGTGTTTTATACATGACATTTAAGATACTTACAAAGCAAAAGACATTTCACATGAAAAGTAAATACCATGAGACTAATAAAATGAACATTTACCAGAGTTTCTGACAGCTCTTCAAGTTGCATTTCTTTGTCACATTTTAGTTTAGTCATCTCTTCTACAGCACATGCAATGCAAAATTAATGGAATATAAACATTTTTTCATCTTTAGCAGGCAGTATAAAACATTTATCCTTTTGTAATATCCAATTCTCAAAACTTGTTGGATTAAGTTCAGAATCTGTACAGCTAATTTATGACTTAATCTAAATGTAGAGTTGAAAAAATTAAGAAAGACATTAGCAAATCTCTATCTGAAGAGAAACTTTTATGTGAGATAATCATTTATCTCACATAAAATTCAGAGCCTATTATGTGCTCCACAGTTAAGGCTTCAAACAAACCATGGGCTGTAAGACCAGAGCAATCTTCAAGTATTGATACATCTGCATTGTTGCAGAAAAAAAATCTGAGCTGCTGAAGGTACTCACATGGATATGCAGAGAAAGGAAACCAGTTACTACTAATTTTAAAATGTTTTCTATGTACATATTCACAATACTGGTATTTTATGCAAGTACCCACACCAATATCGTGTTTGGTGTGGAATTCTCACAGGTCTCATCTTGCCTTGTTCTAGACAAGCATCAGCAGTTCACTTTTGAGCACTTCTCTACGTAGGCAGGGGCATCCAATGCCATTTCTCATCTGTCAGATGAGGACTAGAGCCATGTGCTGCACAGCAGAGCAGTGCTAAAGGCAGATCTCTTACTCTGGGGGCTGAGGAGCACAGCCCCAGAAACCACAGGATAGCAAAGCAGGAGTGAAAGAGAACCCCTGCCAGTGTCATTCCACATCCAGAATGGGGAGGGTCTGCAGAAACCTTCACGGGGGGGTTTATCTCTTTCTACGAGCCTTACCCAGTTCAGCAGACTTATTTTGGAGCTCCAAGGTAAGCAGCTTTGACTTGTCTTCACATTTCTCTAATCTAAGAAAATAGTAATTAAAAAAACCCAAAAGTACAGGACAAAGCACTGCATTTGAAACTTAAAAGACAGCAAGACAAAGTCTTACCACAAGCACATTTAAGAACATTTAGCTTTCAACAGGCAGATGATGTATCTGCCTGCAACATACCAAATTTCACTTTTACAAATTCAGAATAGACATAAAAGTAAACAAATATATACTTACAGAAATCTGCATTTCTTAAAGACAAAACTATGAAAATTGGAAGGGTCAAAACTTTATTTATAGACCAGTACCAACCAGCACAAATGAAAAAAAATTACATTAAATTCTCTGCATTTAGAACACTGAGTCAAAAATCCTCCAAATTTCAGCTGCATATCCAATTGTTCTTGATTTTGTCATAAACTACAACCTGTAAGACCACTCTTTGAACTGAAACTCTTTAATTTACCTATTTTGCTCTTTCTGCAGCAAGCTTTTCAAACTGGCAATAGAAGTCTCAAACTCCTCTGTCAGGGCTGCAAGCAAAGCCTTAGCTTTGTTGCATTCTTCCTCCTGTGCTTCCTTTTCTCCAGTGACCTGAATTAATGCTTTCATTGTAGTCTGGAATTCGGTTTCTAAGTTCTTGTGAGTAACCTTCAAAAAATATATAATTTCTAAACATGTTTTGCAACAAACAGCTACAGCTGTTTCATCTCTAAATTAGCAGTAATTATTTATGCAAATACCTATCTTTATACTGGAAAACTATAAGCAAGGTGTACCTCTGCCTTTTGCAATGAAATTTTAGCCTCTTCCAGTTCCGCCCTCAAATGTTCTTGACTGACCTGGGATTCCTTTAACAGTTTTTCTTCACGTACTAAGCAAAAAGATGTATGTTTATATTTAAGAAAAACGGGATATTTACTAAAAAATGATGCTAAGAATGGAAAATTACATCATTTATAGAATTTAACAAAGACCCAAGCTACTGACATCATATACCATATATATTTTGCATATAGATGGCTTAAAAATAATGAAAATCAAGTTCTGAAAAATAAGTTTCCTCAGTGGCACTTGCCTGACTGTAAATTTGCAAAACTCAAGCAATGCAGTTTCCCCTCAAAATCTTCAAAAGCTCTCACTGCTTGACTCGCCCTAAAAACTACCCTGCCAGTCCTGATCCCACGAGCAGCTTCTGTTCCAAACAAAGATAAGGCCTTCAAGGCCCCAGAATTCTGCTGCTGACCAGTAACAGACTAAAATGATCACAATCCTGCTTCCCGTGCTTCCATAAACAATTCCATTTTAACACAGCAAAGAGAACTCTTACTTTTTGCTTCTACTATTAAGTCAGCAATCTTGTTTTGTGATTCCTGCAGCTGAGCCTTGATGTCTTGTATTACACCATCTCTTTCATCTCTCTGGATGGTAAGAGCTGAAATCTAGCAAAATTAAAATAGTATCATAATGAAGTCTGGAAAAAGGACAGATTCTTATTTTCATTGGTGCCCCAGGTATGATAAGCAGACATACTGTTGTCATTCAAGTTGGGTAAGGTTGTTGATCTTAGCCAAATATTGATCATGTCACACTACTCTGAATAAAAATGTTCTCCAGTTCAAAATCAAAACACAAATTCCAACACACTAAAGACAGTGAATCATCACTAAGCTTAGCTGACTTCAGTGCAGCTCCAGCTGTTGTTTTTGTCTTTTTTACTAACGCCCAGGAACACTCCTTGGGCCTTGCACTGCCCCTTCAGTCACAAATAAAGCCGTATGGATTAGATAGTAAACCCAAACAAACCTGCTTTTCCTTCTGACTGACCTCCAGCTTGCATTCTTTTTCAAACTTGTCCACTTTTTCTGCTTCTTCTTTTACTTTTGAGAGACAGTAATATCCATAGTTAACACTGTAGCTGAAATACACTCCAAGTTGAATACAACTTCCAGTGTAAGATTGTTTGTAACTGTACAGCTGTACAACTTGTTTCCTGAAGAGTAATTGCTGACGTAATGTTTGATTTTGTAATCAAAATATCTTTTTTGCCACCTTTCCACAGAATTAGTCTGTTATTCTGTGCTTGTTATAAGAAACTAACAGAAACGAACACGTAAAAATGAAACAGGCACATAGTAGCCTATATATACATATATATATATATATATATACTCAAAGCACTTAAAGTTTCTGTTAAGGTTAAAGCTATGCACTAGTGCATTATCATTTAAATAAACCAACCACATCAAGTAAGTAGAGATCTCTAGACTCTACTCCACAGACCAAACTTGGACTTTGAGTGACTATCTGACAAATAAAGTTCCAAATTTGGCCCAGTGGAACAATAATAAAAGGGGCCAGGCCACATGAATAAAAGAGGTCCCAATGTCTCAGTGTGACCTCCTCACCATTCCAGCACTTCACATCTGTCTGCCCTGACACTGCATATGCAATAAAAGTATGAAGTATGAAGTACACAATTGTTGAGCCATCAGCATAAACACAATAAACAGAATTCTCACATTTGAAACTCATTTCTGATCTGTCGTTCTCTGCTTGCACACGAAGCTCTTCAAATGCCACTGTCATTCTCTAAAACCAAAATGCAATATTTAAAGTTCAATATCGGAAACCCTGGTAGTTCTCCAGAGGCTGCTTCCAACCTCAGTCATTCTGAGAAATCACCAAGTAGCTAAAACAGAGTCCAAAAAGAAGACAGAAGTTCTGGCAGTCCCCCAACACTGAGCACATATCACACAGATCACATGGATCTATGCCCCACATGCTGCTGCACTTCTCCAGGGCATGTGCTTTATACAATACAAGATTAATTCTTGAAAAGAGACTGAAAATCTGACTTCCTGCATCACACATGATATGNAAGATTAATTCTTGAAAAGAGACTGAAAATCTGACTTCCTGCATCACACATGATATGATATGATATGATATGATATGATATGATATGATATGATATGATACACACCCACAGTGGATACAAACAGAGTGCCAGCAGAAACACATAACTCAGCATGTCCACATAACCCACATTCCAGCCTTTTACCAAGCTGTGTCACTCACTTCTATGTTGCTAGCAAGTTCCTCGTACAATTGTCTTGTTTCTTCTTTTTCCTGTTCATCTATCAAAGCAAGAACATAAAAGAAAGTTTTTCTTTTGAAAACCAATGCCAGCTGTCCAAGTCATTATGCTAAATAAGCACAATGAATTAAAAAAGGAATTATCAGCTCTTTTCTTATGAAAATCAGTCATTATGAAACAGGGTGCCAGGGTTATATAATCTAGGAAAAATGTGTATTTCACTGAAACATTAAGTAAGCTCAGCTTTTAAATTTCCTTCCTAATCTCACTTTTTCTGTGAGAAGTGTAATTCTGAATCAATTTATATAACTATATTCATTCTTATAGTATTAATGTTGGTGAATATTAATATATCAAAACTGTATTTGATAAACTGTAATGTAGGGTTTAGCACTGAATTTCTTCCCATCAGCAGATATGTATGACCACAGAACTGTCATTACAGTATTGCAACAACATTCCATGTCCATATTTTCCTTCTTTCCTTTCATTTTTGTGATTGATACTATTTTTCCCAAAGAAAACAATTACAGAAGAAAACAGTAAGAAACATAGCTAGCAAAAAAGAACAGTACACCTACACGCAGGTGTTTCTAGAAGCAAGGCTAAAAAGACACTTCTTAAGTACCCAGGATCAAGTTAGTAAAATTTTAAAGATTATAATAACAATTCTAAATTGCATATAGAGTAAAATTCCTAGTCAAGAACACGTTTTAAAACCCCAAGAATCTAAACTTCATTAAGTTATACAGCTGTCTTGGCTTGGTCAGTTTAGTGAGAAAAACAATAGTCATGCATTGTGCCTCAGGGTTGAGACCTTTTTTCCCCAAAAATGTGTAACTGCTCCAAACAGGAAATGCCAGCTCTGGAAATTTGTTTAAAAGTTCTGGGATTGTAGAGTAGCTCCTACTGCTTAAAAACAGGCATGAAGTGCCACTTCAGATGTCTTAACACATCCACAGTATCTGGAGGGGATGGAAAACCTTCAATGGGCTGAGCAGACCTGGGGAGACCTGCACTGCTCTGGAGTGGCTGCCAGTGGCTCATCAGGGGAGCTGACACTGCCTCAAACCTGTTCAGGCACCCAACTGGCTCCCAGCCTTGGAACCTTTTAGCAAACAATGATACTGGCTTCAAAAACCCTCTGGATTTACCATTACAAAGCAGATGTGTGTTAGACCTGTGGCTTCACTTCTCATTTTGTGAGCCATTTAAAATCCACTTCTCGTTTTAAGAGCCCCAGCCAGTTAATCTCAACTGGAGAACATATCTGGAACAGCATGAGAACTTTTTTCTCTTGTGAATTTCAAGCAAGCTAGAAGTACATTTACTTTCATAAATGAAAAACAAAAAAGCATTTACATTTGCCAGTCTTCTCTGTGAACTGAGTGCAGGTTTCCTTGAGCAGATGACACAGATGCCTTGAAGCAGTGCTCCTAAAGGAGGGAAAAACACCGTATGTGTTCACAGGAGTGCACAGTACTTTATGTACCTAAGGAGTGACAGTGCAAATGGCCCCCACAATTTAACAGCTGTATGCAGCTGCCCACATAAAAACCGATTATTTTCACCAAAAACCATATATATTTGGCTGTATTACTCACTCTTTCAAGAGATCTTTCTTTTCACATATCTCATCTTCCAGTTTTAAACGGAGTTTTTCATTTTCAAACTAATTTCAGAAGAAACAAATGCAAAAAGACATTGTTATTGAAAAATATACTGGAAATACACTTGGACTTCTCAAATCTCACATGACAAAGTAACTTTGTGCATCAGCAGACAGAAGTCTATTTTATCTGGTATTACACGCTGAGTAATCTTCTGCATGAAAGACATGATAATGAACAATAATTTACCAGCAACTGAAACACTTACAGGTATGTTCTTCACACACACATTCACACAGGACAGGTGCACACCCCTTCTCAGAATAATCATTTTCTCAAGGCACAAAACAAACTGCAACATTCTTTACCTGTATGAATAACATCGTCATACTAAATCAGGAAGCACTTAACTTCATCTATTCAATGTAATTATACAATACTGGCCTGCAGTTCTTGAATGGCTTTATTCTTTGCTTCAATAATCTTCCCACTTTCTTGCAGATTTCTTTCTTTCTGGTTTAGTTCTGATTCCACAGTCAGTTTCCACTGCTTGATCTTCTCAGCCTCTTTGTAGAGTTTTGAGAACAATTCATTCATTGTTTCTGTATTCTGCTAAAAGGGGTTCCACAATTTAACCTCAAATGCTATTTACTTAGTACTGTTGTAGATAACGTATTTATCTCTTAGAAACATCACAAGAGTCATATTTTTCCACGGATGGTGACACAAGCTTATACACAATCAGGAGCCAAAGTTTCAATCTTTGTGCACCCACTGTGCACACACCAAGACATTCCAGAGCCCACGAGAGACACAAACACAAGGGAAATATCCTGAGCTGTCTTCAGACAGCACCAGTCAGTCAGTCCTAAAGATACGCATCACTGCAGCCCACCAAAATCAAAAAAAGCTTTGCTAAAGTATCAGTGGAGGTGTAATTCCTGTTAGGTTCTTCACAACATTTCTCTCCCCTCCTTCTGACAGACACGGCTGAGTCAAGTAAAAGCAGCTCCAGAGACTCTGCCCAAGAGCACCTGTGCTATTGCAGTTCACTCACACGCAGAGCAGGAAGGAAAACCACCTGTGCTGCTGCTCTTACACACCTTGGAAGCTTTGCACAAGCAGCACTGGGGCAGTGGCTGGGGCAGGAAGAACAGCACAGGAGCCCCAGGACAGCTGGGCTCACACACGGTGTCCCCTAACACCACCCTTGTTTTGGCTGCATCGCGGTGTTGCTGCAGTCCCGACTGTGCTTTAACAGGTGCTGGGATTGAAAGGATCTAGTCCTCACGGATATGACAATCAGCAGGAGGAAAAATGGGCTGTATTTTGTGGCAGCAAACAACGTTCAGCAGCCAGAAGTACAGAAGGTACTGCAAAAAAATGAGCCTTACTGAGGTGCACTAAAGCAGAAGAATGCTGGTAAAGATGCTGTGAAAAGAATACAGTGCTTGAGGAAACCACTGCACTAAATTCATTGATTTACAGATAAAATAAAGCCAAACAGGGCAATTGGGATAATCTACTTCAGTTTTCCAAAGAATACTCTGACTTCAATCCTTCTGCCTTTCAAGAGCCTATTCAGAACAGAGTTCACAAGGATATTTAAATCTTACTCTGATTAAAACTCCCAGACTTACATATCACTTTAAAAAAAGAAAAAAGAAAGAAGAAAGAAGAAAGAAGAAAAAAAAAAAAGAAAAAAGAAGAAAGAAAAAAGAAAAAAGAAAGAAAGAAGAAAGAAGAACAACAAACAAACTTGGAACCACCTTAATTTTTAAAGGTTTGTCTCCAGACATGTTCACTAAATCGCAAATGTCTCCTCTAAGTGATTCAGCTTTGAACAGGAGAGAGAAAATTATTATTGCCTTTTGCACACTTCCTTTAGCCCTGAAATCTCTACTGAATAATGATTTAGGCACTGTTTCTGAACAAATTTAATAGGCCCCGAGAAATTAGATATGCAGAGTTGATACTTAGCTCACCTCTTCATCCACTTCAGAGCAAAGTTTTACTTGCTGTGAAATTGTATCTGAAACATCAAGAGATTTTGATCAATGTATTTCTAAAAAAAGTAACAGTGAAACTGTATTTAACAGTGTCACAGATATGAAACTGTGAGATTATTCATGAAAATCAAAACTTGACAATATTAAATAATTTAAAGAATGTGCAAGGCAAATGTTTGGTCTCACCTGCATCAGTGATTCCACCGCGGTTCGACAAATCGAATGGCAACTTAAAATCATCATCTGAGCATTTGTTAAAACCCTGCACAAAATTTAAAAATTAGTTCCTTATGCCTAAATTTGTAAAGAAGGATTATAAAATCCAGGAAAAAAGAAACCTTACAGACAACGTGAAAACAGAATTGTTCATTGCTAAAGCAGCTGCGTACAATTTTCAAAGGCCCAGGTATCGGTAATGGCTTTGGAACTCGCTTGCCTCACTGCACAGTGTTTGTCCAGCTGTTGTCTTTTGCAGTTTGCTTTCCAGACTGTGGCCAGAGGGGAAGCTTTCAGTGCAGGGCACTCAGCAGCTCCTGCCTGCCTGTGAACTGGTGCACAGTAAAGGACTCAGGAAGCCTCATTACTTTTTTGAAGACCAGTAGTTGATATTTATTTTTTTTCTTTACTCCCATGGGTAGTTCTAAATGACGTCCCATTGTGTTTTAGCATGAAAACGCCATTTTACAAGGTTTTTAAGTCACAGAAGTTCGTCTTATAAACAGCATAACTCGTCTGCTTCAGAATACCCCATTTGAAACTCAACATATTTCACAAGGAGACTTGACAAGAAAAAATAACTTGTTGAATTTCCATAACTCGGTGTGATGACAACATTTTCACTGCACACTTGATCTGGTGAGAGCAAGACAGGAACGCCAGAGTCCTGCTCTGACCAAGACACTTGTCCTGCCTCTCACAGCTCCTTGGTAGTGCCGGACACGGCGGGGCTACTCAGTGCAAGCATCTTGAGGGGGCACTGCTCACTCTCTGCGCTGAATTACCCTTACCAAATGTGGGTTTATCATTGATGATGTACAGTTACAACACAGAGCAGATGCTCGAAAAGATAATTCCCTTCAGTTTTGGTAGAAAATAACAGGAAAAGTCTTTGAAATTCCACCTGAAGGTGTTCCCCCCAGCACCAATCTCGCCATATGCACAGAAATTAGTCCATGCCTATGTGTGGGTGTGTGTGTCTGTGGGTGTGTGTGGGGGGGGTGCGTCTGTGTGTGTGTGTGTGTGTGTGTGTCTGTGGGTGTGGGGGTGTGTGTGTCTGTGGGTGTGTGTGGGGGGGGTGTGTCTGT
>VZRZ01008805.1:62101-74046 GCA_013398175.1 Climacteris rufus | reverse complement strand
CAGACCCTGCTTTTGCTTTTCTGTAGCTTCAATAAAAACTGCCTTATCTCGACCCACTGATTCATCTTGTCCTTTCCCCTGTCCCCCTGGGGGAGGGAGCTATAGGGCAGCTTGGTGGGCACCTGGCACCTAGCCAGTCAAACCATCACAGTGAGGCAGGAACAAAGAGAGGAAGGAACAAGGAGAAGAAGGGGAGGAAGGCAAAAGGAGAAGGAAGGAGAAGGAACAAAGAGAAGGAAGAAGAAGGGATAGAGTGGAACGAGGAAAAGGAAGGAGAGAAAGGAACACAAAGAAAAAGAAGGAAGAAGAAAAAGGAAGGAGAATGAAGAAGGAAGGAAAAGGAACAAGGAGAAGAAGGAAAGAAAGCAAGCAAAGAAGAAGGAAAGGACAGGATTACCCTTTTTGCCAGAGGGAAGGGGAAGGAGATCCCCCTAAATCCATCCCCAGCAGGACGGTGTCGTTGTCCTGCAGCTGGGGGCAATGCTGGGCTGGGAGATGGAGGAGGGAGAGGCAGAAAGGGGCAGTGACTTCCTCCTCACCTGCCTGGGTGTTCCAGGACATCTTCCTCTTCCTTGCAGCCTCATCTTCCATCTGGCCAAGGCTGGGGAATGAGGAATCCTTTTGGGGTGGAAATNAAAAGAAGGAAGAAGAAAAAGGAAGGAGAATGAAGAAGGAAGGAAAAGGAACAAGGAGAAGAAGGAAAGAAAGCAAGCAAAGAAGAAGGAAAGGACAGGATTACCCTTTTTGCCAGAGGGAAGGGGAAGGAGATCCCCCTAAATCCATCCCCAGCAGGACGGTGTCGTTGTCCTGCAGCTGGGGGCAATGCTGGGCTGGGAGATGGAGGAGGGAGAGGCAGAAAGGGGCAGTGACTTCCTCCTCACCTGCCTGGGTGTTCCAGGACATCTTCCTCTTCCTTGCAGCCTCATCTTCCATCTGGCCAAGGCTGGGGAATGAGGAATCCTTTTGGGGTGGAAATCAAGGTGTGAGTGCATTGGGTTGGAAATTTCTTCTGCCCAAGTCCATCTCTGGAAGTCACTGGTGTGCATAAAAACCTCCAAAACATCAAGATTTCAGCCAAAAATACCCCCCCAAAAGTTCCCCATTTCTGGTCTCTCTACTTTGGGGTTCTGGAGGGTCCCCCCTCTCTGAGCTGATGGGAGTCCTGCATGTATTTGGGGTCCCCTCTCTGGGCTGCACAGGGTGCCAGGAATCCCAGTAGTCCCCCCTCTCCAGTTTCCACAATTTGGGGTTTGGGGGGGCTCGTCTCTCCACGGTGCTCCCCTTGGGGATACCAGGGGTTTCTGCTCCAGGGTGCTAGGAGTCCCAGTGATCTCCCCTCTGTGGAGTCCCCCTCCCCAGGCTGCCAGGAATGCCCCACTCTGGCACACCCCTCTGCTCCCTCCCCATTCCAGGGGTCCCAGGATCCCCCCTCTCTGGTCCCCTGCAATCCCCACATGGCCCTGGGCAGACCTTGGAGGGCCTGGCCCGGGAAGACCAACCCCCACTGCGGGGCAGGGGAGCTGCTCAGACCCAACAAGGCTCAAGGAATAGAGAGATTCCAAAGCCCTCCACAGCCCCACAGGCCCCTCCTGCACCCACCAAACCCCCTCAGAGAAGCCCCAGGGCCCCCCAAGCCCCCTGATAGCCCCCCAGGGTTGTCCCAAAACAAGTTATTTCCCCCGGGTGCATGAGACCAATCACCCCAGATCTGAGGGACTGGATTTATTTCAGTCCTGTGCAGGGGGACTGGGGGCCAATTCCCAAAGCCAGGGCACCCCTGGCAAAACTGCTCCCTGTTTCTACATTGCAGCAAACAAAGGCATCAATGCTCACTGGCTGCAACTGACCTGGTCCTTTTACTGCATTCTGTCTTCCATCAGTTAATAACACATCTCTTGCTAATTAGTCCCATCTCAGTCTTCTGTTGGGTTGGTGGGTTTCTTGGGTCGGTGGCTGTGGGTGGGTGGTTGTGATCTGTCCTTCTGGAATTGCCTGTTCCCCATGGGAGCTGATTCCAGCCCAGGCACTGAGTTGGCTTTGTTAGTTAATTCTTTATCTTGGGAATTCTGCCCAATGTCCTCGTGGCCCAGAAACTGGGCATCTGTGCCCTGGGTCGGGAAACCTCCCTCTGCCCAGGCTTTGGGAACTTCCCTGGGGCTGGGACCACTGGAGCACCTGGAGCCCTGAACCTTAAGGAGGCCACGCTCCCAACAGGTGAGTTACCTTTGTCACTTGGATGTCCACGGGGGGACATGGGAGATGCAGGGTTGCACAGGAAAGACATGGGGGGACACAGGAGGGACATGGGGAGGTTGGGGGGCTTGGAAGGGAAATGGGGGCACACAGGGGGACACGAGGGAATAGGGGGCGACCCAGAGGGGGCTTGGGGTCACACAAGGGGACCCAGAGGGTACACAGGGGTGACACAGGGAAGACACAGAGGGGACAAGCATCTTTTCAGGCTTCCCCTTCCAGTGGAAGCTCGGATGATCCTGGCATGAAAACACCAATTAAAACATCACATTTTTCCCTCCCCCCTCCCTCTGTTCCCCCCAAAAAGTAGGGTTTTTTCAAGTTACTTTTATTTTTTATTCTTTTTCAGGCAGTTTCCCCCCCCAGCCCAGCACCACCCCCTGGGCAGTTTTCAGTGGCTGCTGCTCTGCCTGTCCCCACAGCCCCCTGGGAGCTGCTGGCACGTCTCGGAGCCACAGGAGTTGGGATTTTTCCTCCTTAAAGGTGTTTTTTGGGTGTGAAGGAGGCTCAGAACTGGGTGGCTCCTATCTGACAGATCCACTGAAACTCCTTGCTGCAGCTCTCGGAGATGACCTTGCTCCCCTCAATCATCCCACAGGCTCCCTGTCACAGCCAGGGGTCCAGCTGGAACCTGCAGGTGCAGGAGGGGCCATGTCACACCTGGGGGTGCCGGGGGGTGGAGGGGGTTTGCTCTTCAGCCAGGTCCAGTCTGGCCTGTTCTGGGGAACGTAGTAGCTGATCCAGAAGTTCTATAGGGGTTTCTGCAGGCCTTTATGTAGGAAAAACTGGTTCAGGGAAAGGACAACTGGTGACACCAATGAACCATGGAGAGTCATCCCAAAACAGGCTCCATCCTCATCCCAGGACTGAGCCCCACCAGTGTCCCACACGCTCTGCCACAGGCACCCAGGGACTTGGGCAGGGGAGGGTGGACTGACCCCACGCTTCTGGGAACCGCTCCACCCTTCCCTGGGCACCACCAGCCCCTCAGGTGCAGCTCTGGGACCAGCGCCATTGGTCCTTCCAGCAGCTCATTCTGGTCCCACGGCACCAGCAGCATGGCCCCCAGACTCCTGCAGTGCTTGTGGCGCTCAATCCAAGGGCTGTATCCATCGGAGACCCAATAGCGCTTGGTCCTGCCCAGCATCCAGCCCGCGAGTCAGAGCCTGCACGCCTCACCCCCGATAGACAGGATCATCCCTGGGTTAAGCCACCAAGAAGCCACCTCGTCCCCTGCTCACCCAGGGAAGGACAAGAATGTAAGTCCCATTTGCTCCCTGAGCTTCACTTGGGTCTCCAGGCTGGGAGTGCCACCAGCTCTTGGGAAAGCTGCTGGAGCAGAGACACCTCAGCCCAGGGATGGTACCTGGTGCCTGTGACAAGCAGAGAACTTTCCTCAGCTCCCAGAGGATGCTCTCCAGGGTGGTATTGCCATCTCCTACTCACCTGCTCCTGCCTTTGGAGCATCCTGGGCTCTCCGACTGCTGGTGGAGAACTGCAAGCAAAGGATGAGCAGGGGAGAGGGCCTGGCTCCGCTGGGCACGATGCCTACCAAGATCCAGCTGCACGTGGCCCTGTCTGTCTGGGCCAGACCTTGACACTGACTGGGAGGTCAGGGCCCTCCCACCACCCCCTCATCCTTTCCCTCATTCTTCCCTCATCCCTCCCCTCATCTCTCCTCTCATCCCTCCCTTGATCCCTCTCCTCATCCCAGTTCACCCCAAACCTTGACCCAAGTGCCTCATGAGGGGGTCAGGATTTGCCTTGGGGTCTCAACCCGGAGCAGATCCCAGCCTGTGCCCTTTTAGGGGCCGGGCTCAGCACCCCTGAGCTCACCCCCCACTCAGACCTGCCCCTCATCCCCAGTGTGTCTTCCTGCTGGTGACAGGATGTGGCCCCTCCGAGGAGCCGCTGTATCTCCTGTGCCATCGTGCTGGGGACCGAGAGCCCCAGAGCCTCTGAGCCCATGGAGGGGGCCCCTCCTGACCCCGAGCCGTGCCCCCGATCTGTGCAGCCCAGATGGGCCTGACCCCCGGGCGAGGGCCGGCTCAGCACCCTCTGCCCGCCCCTCGCAGAGCAGCTGCCCACGGACACCCGCAGGGTGTGTGGGCAGCTCACAGCAGATTTATTGGGGAATCTCCTCCCCCTGCCCCTCTCAGCGGGGTGTCCTTCCCAAGATCCAGCAGGCACTGGAGTCTCCTCCCGTCTGTCCAGGGTGATGGGGGTGCCAAAAGCAACGTCCTGCGGGGCACAGGACTCATTTTATCCGGGCTCTGCGTGACCCTGAGCTTGGCCCCAGGGTGTCAGACCCTGTCCCTGCCTTGAGACCATTGAGGGGACCCCGGGGAGGGGTTACCTGGCACGGGCACAGGGTCCCCCACAGCTCCCTGGAGATGCTGCTCAAGCTGGGACAAGGTTGAAGAGGGGTCTGTCCCCTCTCTGCCACCCACGAGGACACTGGGAGAAGGGCATGCCGAGCCCTGTCAGAGACATCACAGATGGGGTGGGAAGGCGCACCAGGACCCCTCCGTCACGCCCTCCAAAAAGCCTCTGGGGGCTGCTCAAGTCACAGCACGAAGGACGGCACCAGGGCAGCCCTCAGGGACCTGAGGAGGCAGTGGGGACAGCGGGGGCTGCGGCAGGGACCCCCCCAAGGTTCTGGAATGCCAGATCCTGTGATCAGGGAAGGGGTATGGAAAAAAAGGGGGGCTCAAGGGCACCCATCCCAACCCCCTTCACCCCCCCTACAGCCCAAGGATGAGACACCCCAAACTGCTGTAGAAGCCCCCTGCACTGGAGCATGAGGAGCTGGGTTCCCCAAAAACCCCTCCACTCCCTCTTTTGGGGATCACAGCTTGGGGGGCTGGGACAGCAGCCAGACACAACCTTGAGAAAAGTCCCTCCAAACCCCGCTGTCTCAATCTGTGCCTCAGTTTCCCCAGCCTGAGGAGCTCTTGGGGAACCCATGCCCATCCTCTCTAGTTCTTCTCCCTCACCAGTCCGGGAGGGGCGGGGTGGGGGGGCAGTGGACACAAACCCCCAGCAGCTGCACCCTGGAGAGGCAGGGGGATCCCCACATGGTCTAAAACTGGGGAGGCTGAAAGTGCGAGTTTGGGGCTCCAGTGGGGTCCAACAGGTCAACGAAACGGGTGACTGGAAAAGCTGAGAGGGTCAGAAAGGCGGTTCAGGGTTTCAGAGTCAAGAAAAGGAGGTGCAGTGACTGAGGGAGGTGGGATGAGGTGTCCAGGGAATCCCTGTGCCCAGGAAATGGGGTCCCAGTGGTCCTCAGTGTTGAGGAAAAGATGGTCTGTGGGCTGGGAAAGGCAGGAATAGGGGTCCAGGGGGTCCAGAGTCAAGGAAAAGTGTGGGGCTGGGGGCTGGGAGAGGCAGCATGGCTGGGAAGGAGGTTGCAGTAGGGTCTTGGTGCCAGATAAGGGGTTCAGAGGGGGTCTCAGGGTCAAGGAAAGGGGGATCCAGGGTCTGGGAGAGGCGAGATGGCTGGAAAAGGGGGGGAGGAGGGTCCTGGAGTCAAAGAAAGGAGGATCCAGGGGCTGGAAAGCTGGGAATGGCGAGGAAGGGGGTCCCAGTGCTTGGGAAAAGAGTGTGCAGGGGAATCCTGAAAATAATAGGGAAGAGAAGGAGGGAAAACTGGGATGAGGATCCAAACTCCCAATTTCCAGCATCAGGAATGCTGTACCCCAGAAGAAGGCACAGATGTGCCCACAGGCAAACAGATCCCAGAGAGGATCTGGTGGTCAGGGACAGTGGAAACTGGGAACAAGGATTTTGGGAATGCAAAGGAGCAGGATGGAGGTTGCCCTCCTTCTCACCATCTTGCACTTCCCAGAGCCCAATCACTCCCATTATGAGCCCAGTAACCTCCAGTATGATCCCAGTGACTCCCACTGCAGCCTAAAACCAAAGTTAAAACTACTGGGATAGGCTGGGCTGGGCTGGGCTAGGCTAGGATATGATCATGCACTATGTCAAAGCAGTCTCATTAAAGCAATTGTATTAAAGCTAGCAAAGAGAAATAATTATTAAAGTAGAGATTGATGTAGCTCACCCAGACCAACGACTGTGGGCAAAATCTCATTTGCTCTGCCTTGAGGAGCGACTTTGAGGGGCATCCTCACTCACAGGAGAAACTTCCACGTGCTCCAGAAGAATCTGCCCTATGAAAGCAGACTGGACTTTTACAGTGAAAAGTATTGACTGACAGTTGTATGTGTCCAGATCAGTTTAGCAGCTTTTCTGCCAAATTTTAGCCTCACTATCAGGATGTTAATTTGGGGGTTGATGAGCCCGACTGGATTTAGCATAATTCAACACCAAAACCAGAATGACACCCTCTCTCAGTTCACCACTGAGAGCCGTGTAAATACGGCATTGTCTGAGTTACTTGACCACATTTCAGGGCAGAGTATCCTGCTGCAGCTGGTAAACTGAGAGGTATCTGAAGGAACAAATGAGGCAGTTATAGAATATCTCAAATTGGTTAAACAGCAGTTTCCCTTTGTGAACCCATGTTGACTATGCCTGATGTTTGCCTTGTCTTTCCTGGTCCTTTCAATAGCACCCAGTATTACAGGATCATAGACTGTCTCAAAGATCCTTGAGTCCCTGCTGCTTCCAGGACAACCTGAACTAAAATCATATGACCTAGAGCCTTGTCCGGGCATTGCTTGAGCCTTGGCAGGCTTGATGCCTGGCCACTTCTCTGGGGAGCCTGTTCCATTGCCTGACCAGCCTCTGGGTGAGGGACCTTCTCTTAATATCCATTCTCACCTCACCCAGTCTCATTCCATTTCCTTGTGTCCAGAGAGGCCTGGCATGCCCCATGGGCTGCCCCCCTTGACTGGAGTGGGGTCACCCCTCATCCTTCCCTTCTCCCAGTGGAACAAAACCAAGTGACCTCCGCTGCACCTTCTAAGATTTGCCCTCAAAGCTTTTCACTATCTTGGTCACTTTCCTCTGGACACACACTAATACTCTGATCTCCTTCTTTCCTTGTGTCACCCAAAACTGCTCCCAGGGCAGAGGTGGGGCTGTGCCAGTGCAGAGCAGAGTGGGGCAATCCCCTCCCTGGCCTGGCCAGTGATGCTGGGCCTGATCCCCCCCCAGGACATGTGGCCCTTGGACAGCCAGGGCACTCTGGTGACATATATTGCCATGAGCTCAAAGCCCCAGCTCTCTCTGCAGGGCAGCTCTCCAGAATCTCACCTGGATGGGACCTCAGCAAGCCTGTAAGCCAAGGAAAACCACTGTCAGTGAAGGAAGGAGAAACGAGGGTTGGACTGTTTGTGTTTGTGGAAAACATAGGCCTATATAGACACGGCCGCAGTGTGGAACCCTCCAGGCGCTGATCTTGGGCTCTCAATCTATCCAGGAGCTGTCCCTGGCATCCCCTCCGTGCTCCAGTTCCCCCTGCACAGACAAACACACACACAAAGGGCTCTCTCCAGCACCAGTGAGGTTGGCAGGTGGCTTCCACTGTCTCTTTGCTTCCTCCTCACATTTGGATTTTGTCAGGAGCTCCTTTCTCATCCATACCAGCTTTCTGCGGTGTTGTTTGCCTTCCTACATGGTAAGGTGAGGCGTTCTGGAGCTTGAAGAAAAGATTTTTGAGCATGAAATAGTTCTCCCCTCTTCTGTGCAGGACAATATGCATGGAATTCTTCTAAGCAGGTCACCAAGCAGATGGAACCCTATTGTCTTGAAGTCCTGCTCTCTGCCTTTTTCCATTCTCCCAGAACCCTCACCTTTGCTTCCTCACCCCTGACTGTTACAGTCCTGACCTTGATTCTAAGTGTGATGTCCTGCAGGACACCTTCCCTCACTGGCTCCTCAGTCACCCTCGTCAGAAAAACAGTTAATAAGCTCCAGAGACCTTCTGGCTGACTTGCTATGTTACCCTTTCATCAGATACTGGGATAGTTTAGGCCTCCCAAGAGGACAAGCGCCTGGAAACATGAGGTTTCTTCCAGTTGTCAGAGAAAGCCCCATTGACTTCTTCCTGATCAGGAGGTCTGTAGTGCACATCTCCCACCAACCCTTCTGTTGTCCTGGGTTTCCTGTGGACTGTCCCCCTGCCCATCCCCAGCAGTGCCCACACATTCCTGCTGCTCTCTCACACAATGGGAACTTCACCCCTGGGTCTAGACCTAAGACGTTCCTATTACCTCCCTCACAGGATGCCTCAGTTTCTCCAAGTGGTGTTTAGGCCACAGTGTCCATCCAGGAGCCAACTCACAGGCTCTTGGGCCTCTCCAGTATCTGATCCAGGCCTATGGTCTCTAAACTGACTAGATCTCAGACCTCTTTTTATACTCTCTGACTGCTTGATGTTTGCTGGTGGTTGCACCCAGTGACAGACACACCAGCTATTCTTTGCTCCCCAACCACAGCAGGAAGATGAAAGCAGAGACTCTGGAAAGCACCTTTCCTTCCAGATAGCCCTGACCTCGATGTGCTACTGGAAACGGCCTTCTGGAAATGTGCTGAGGTGATCCGGACCTCTCAACCTCTCTCTGCAGTGCTGTGGGGACCTACTTGGGGAAGCTGAGAGCTGTCCCTGGCAGGCAGTAAAGTCCCTGCCCTGGCACACAGAGTCCTGGAGCAGAGGGACCCTGCTCTGTACGACAGCCCTGGGCACCCCTGGCTGCACCCCCACCCTCACACCAGCTGTCCCTGGGAGAAGGACCCGTCCCGCCCTGCCCTGTCCCTCTGACAGTGCCGCAGGGAAGCCCAGCTCTGGAGCATGTCCTTCTCCACAGCAAGGAAACCCTGAGAGCCTTCCTGCCACATCCTGGCCATTGCAGCAGGGTGTGCCAGGACACCTGTAGGGGAAATTCTGGTTGTAACTGCTCAGCAATGGTACTTTAGGGCCAAGGCATAACCTGAAATGGAGAAGGCCCAGCTGAGGAAAGGCCTAAACAGGCTGTAACGATAAATGCCAGAGACTTATGTGGAAAAGCCACACTATGAAAAGCCAGTGTCCACAAAGGAGACAGAGGAGTCCTGCAACTTCATTCAAATAAAGGGAGAGAGTCCACTGGGCCGTGCTCCCGTGGTGTTTCTCTCGATGTGTCAGAGGACGCAGCCTCCTTTTATCCTGAACTCCCAGCCGCATGCTGCCCTCTTCCTTTCCCCACTGGCTGAGGTACTGGGAAGGCCGTCCTGAACCACATACCACATATTTCCCCCTTGAACATGTATTGTCATTTTCCTCCACAGTTCAGAAGTTCGGGCTGTCTGGGTTCTGCAATAGACTGGGAGTGGACCCATTTGTCCTATTACCCTAAAGTTCAGGAGTTTAAACTGTTTGTTCAAACTGTCTGGATTCTGTAACAAACTTGAGCAGCTGGATGTTTGTAGAGATATTAAGACCCATTTCAAAGACATTAACACCTATTTCTCCTAAAGACCCTCACCCATCGAGTCGCTTGTAAAGACTTTAGCACCCATCTTTCCTGTCAGCCTGAAGGACTGTAAGGAGCAAAGATCCCCTTGGGGATAAGGAACAGCCACAACGTTGTCCAGTAGCATCCTGGAATGGGAGTGCTTGGGGCCATCTCGGGCGGCAGAGACGGGCTGGGGGCTGGGCCCATGGCCGGGCTCAGATGTCCTGAGCTGGTGCAGGTGTCTGTGAGGGGTCAGCTCTGGACACATCTGTGCAGAGTCCTTGGAGAACAGCTTCTGGTGGTAGGACTCTGCCCAAAGCTCTGTGGGGGAGCTCTGTTGTGTTTATATTTAAGCAAAAATGTGTGTTCAATTCACCTGAAGGAGTACACTAAAAATTACCCACAGTTCTGGACTTTGGTCTGTGTTCATACTTCATTAAGAAACGCTTCAATTAGAAATGCTGGATAATACATTTTCTGTAGGCAGAAAAACTACAAAAATGCTTTCTTGTTCTTACTTAATTTCACGATCTTTTCACTTTGACAGCACTCATGAAACTGCTTCAATTAACTGCAGTCCGGGGAACCAAGGAACTGAGGAAATCACACCCAGAGCTGAGGCTTGTTCAGACACTCAGCATGTTCCTGCACCCTGTGGTACCGAGTCTGAACTGCACATTTGGGAAGCTGAAGCTCCTGAAAAGTCAAAGTCAGCAACAACCCCCAAGACTCTGAGGGTTTGACTGGCCCCACTGAGGGTCATCACTGCACAGCCCAGTGAGGCCATGACCAGGAAAGGAGACCATTCCCAGATTCTGGCAAAGCAGGAAGTCAGAGGTATTTGATAGAGTTGGAAAATGTGGGAGTGGACATAACCCCAGCCCCAACACGGTCCTTGGTTGTCCCTACCACAGACTGTCCTCCACTGCCCTACAATTGTGCTGTTTCTCTGTACACTTTAAGCACCCTCTGCTTCCCAAACTCACTCTGACCACAGGATATGCCAAGATTTACTGTTGTCTCCCTGTCACTGGTTGCTGCTCCAAACACCAGTATGTGGTTGCCTTAGGATTTGCTGATGCCTCAAAGTTTCCCACAGCCTGGCTGGTTCTTTCAAAGCCCAATTCATGCTCCTCTATCACCCCACATGTCCCAACCCCAAACCCAACCCCCTCCCTCCCCATCCCAGCACGGTAATGCACAGTTTATTTTCTCTCCCCTGTCCAGGTGAGGAGGGGAGTGATAGAGTGATTTTTGGGGCACCTGGCACTGGGCTGGGGTCACACCCCACAACTCCGCAACACCCATCACACCCCTCAGCACGACCCCCAGTCATTCCCAACCCAACCCCCAGCACAGTCCCCAGCTCAGCTCCAACACCAAACACAACCCCTGGCACAACCCAACCCCCCCTACAGTGACACCCTTTGCTGATCCCCCCAGTGGTGACAGGCAAGTTCTGCTTGCCTGGGGACCCCCAGTTGTGGGTCCCAGATACCTGAGGGCCTCCCATTTCTGTCTGCCCCCCTTTCTGTCTCCCCCATTTCTGTCCCCACATTAGCACCATGAGAACTGGATGCTGGGTGTCCCCAGCCTTGTGGGGCTAAGAAACCTGGGACCCTTCATTTATGGATCTCAGACTTGGATCCCTCCACTTAGGGGTCCAGGACACCTGGGGTCCCTCAGTGTGTCAGTCTGGGGGGGGCTGTGTGGGGCAGGGGGGCTCCCCCCACCGATCCCCCTCTCTGCCCCATAGACCTGCCCCACATTGGACCCTTCAGCATCCGCCCAGCCCCACATCGGGTTCTGAGCCCTGGCAGGAGCTAGAGCTTCAGACACCAAGTACTGCCATTGTGGCCCAGTAGGAGATGGGGGGCCTGGACATCTGAGTCACCCCAATTGTAGGGCCCCCTCAGGGCCCTGGGACTGGGGGTCTTGGGTGGCTGGGGTCCCCTGACCCCACCTCTCTCCCCAGGGTGCTGGTGGGGGCCCCAGCAGAATGAGGGGTGGCTGCTCCAGTGCACGGTGCAGAATGGAGAGTGCTGGGAGGTGGAGCTGGAAGATGGGAATGGAGGCATTAGGAGGGATTGGGGTGGGACTAGAGGTGGGCGTGGGGTGGAATTAGAGGTGGGGATGCAGTAGCATTACCGGTAACATTGAAGTGCAAGTAGAGGGGATTTGGGTGGGGGTGGGTGGGGGTGCGTGTGTCTTTAGGAGTGGGTTTAGGGCAGGACTGGGATGGAATTGGGGTGGAATTAGGGTTGGGGGAGGAAAGGATTTGGGGATGGG
>VZRZ01008805.1:37711-52448 GCA_013398175.1 Climacteris rufus | reverse complement strand
GTGTTCAGGAGGGAGTGTTCAGGACTGATCATTCTTCTCGCCTCAGTGCAGTCCTCTCGCCTGGGCAGAACCTGTTCCAGCGGGTGCACCTTGCAGGCAACAAACGTCCAACCTTAGCCAGGCCAGGATTTTTTTAGTGCAAAAGTCCTCTTTTAGGGTTTCAGTCTCTGTCGATGATCGTGAGGCAGATAAGGAATTTTCAGGCTGTCTCTTACACAGTGGGGGTGGGGGGAGGACCCCAAATTAAGCTCGCAGAGGGGCTGGGACCCCTAAAACTGAATAGGGGAGGGGAGTAGGACCCCCAAACCAAGCGCGGGATGGGGGGGATGGGGACGCCTAGGGATTTGTGGGTAAGGCGGGGGGAAGAGGGCAAGAAGGGGATAAAAGGCAGGGTGGGACCTCCAGGCTGAGAACGGGAGACGCTGGGGATTGGGGCAATGATGGGAAAGAGGTGGGAGGTGGCGGGGGGGGAAAGCGTGTGGGACCCCAAATTGAGCTAGGTGGGAGCTGACACCCGAACCAAACTCAAGGAGGCTGGGACCTCAAAACAAGAAGTGGGTGAGACCCCAAACAAGAAGTGAGTGGGACCCCCAAACCGCGCGTGGGGGAGGCTGGGGGTTGGGGAATGATGAGAAAGGAAGAGGAGAGGGAGGAAGAGGGGAGAAAGGGGGTTGGGACCCCCAAGCTGGGTGTGGAGGGAGTCTGGGAATTTAGGAGTTGATGAGAAAGGGATGGGAGAGGGGAGAAAAGAAGTGACTGGGCCCCCCGAATAGAGGGGGATGAGGGGAGTGGAAGCCTCAATCTAAACTCAGGGCGGTGGCTGGGATGATCCCTTAGGAGTTAAAACACCTTGGTAGAGGTCCTTTGGCAGGAATTCTTAGGAATTTAACGCCTTGGTAGAAATCCTCAGACAGTTCTCAAGAGTTAGAAACACCTTGGTAGGGATTCTGATTCTTAGGAGTCAAAACACACGGGGGTGGGACTGCTTGGTAAGGGAGCGATTTCCTGGATAGTCCACCGGGAAATCTGATTAAGACTAAGTTTCCTAAAATAAAGGGATTTTGACTTCGNAACCACAAGGCTTGCTTCTCATTTACTGGGTGACTGACTAGCAGTCTGTACACTTCAAGTCATTATAATTGCAGTGTTTGGGGGTTTTGTTGTTGTTGGGGTTTTTTTTTGTTGTTTTTTTGGTGTTTTAGTTCTGTTTGTTTGGTTTTGTAATATAGATTCATTGGTAGTGTTGTCAGTGGGAAATCAGTTTTATCGATGGTTCGATTCTGCTTGATTAGGGTTCAGCTTGCAGAATAGTTCTTTTTTTGTGTCGTTCTGTCTTCTTATCCAAAGGGGAGAGAACTGTTTGAAAGGCAAATAGGAGGCTAATGAGAGGTGTATAAGAAGTGGGATAACAGTTAGGAGGGTAAGCAACATGGGACAGAAAGCAAGTAAGGCAGAGTCTAAGAAAAACAAAAAGGTATTAGTGGACATACCACCTGATAGCCCACTGGGGGTTATGATAAGGAATTGGGATGAGTCTAGCATTACTAAGGAAAAGGATAAAGTTAAAATTATAAACTTCTCTATGGTGGCAGAAAGAAAAAATAGATCTGATAATCTATACTGGCCAAAATATGTTTCCGGTGAAAGGTGGATATGCCAGGCATTAAATGTATATGTTAACAGGAAGTAGCTTTATAATCTGGAAGAATGCGAATATGCTGCATGCTGGAAGGGATTAGAGGTAAAACCCACAACAGTCTTGAAGGTAGAGGAAGACAAAACAAAGCCAAGGGAGGCAAATGGCATCCTTTAGACCATCTACCTCCACCCTATAAACCCTCTGCTGGGGAAGCTCCGCCAGAAGAGGGACCCCGGCCACAGGGAGAGGAAGCCCTGCTTAGGGAAGGGAGCCCCCCCCTCACTGCCAAGTTATGCACTCAAGGGTAGTAGAGGAAAGGGAGGAGGGAAAGTTGCTTCCTTTAGGAGAAGTTCCTCTGGGGAGGGGGGGCACAGGGAGGAACTGGATTTGTAAATGTTCCCTTAAGCTCTGCAGAGGTGGAGTTTCAAAAAAGAGATGTTAGAAGACCCCTTGACAGAGCAGTTTGACCAATTCCTGGGGCCAAATATATACACGTGAGAAGAAATGCAGTCAATTATGAGTATCTTATTCACCCCAAAAGAACGACAAATTATTAGAATAGCAGGGATGAGAATATGGGAAAGAGAGAATCAACAAGGAGCCCCCGCTGATCAGATAACGCCTCTTCAGAATCCTCAATGGGACCAGAATCAGCCTCAGGGTAGACAGAACATGACTGATTTTGAGACCTAATTTTAAGAGGAATAAAAGAGGCAGCCTCCAGAGGACAAAATGCAGCCTGGGCATTTGATAGTCGCCAAGGGAAAGATCAAACTCCCACTGAATGGTTACAACGACTTAGAAAAACGATACAACTATTTTCTGGTGTCAACCCCTCTAGCCCAGTGGGACAGGCGGTACTCAAGGTGAATTTTGTTACTCATTCCTGGCCAGACATTCATAAAAACGTTAGAAAAAATAGAAGATTGGCAAGACCAGGACTTACAGGAATTATTGAAGTGTTGCCTGAAAAGGCTAGCCCAAAAACTGAGCCTAGTCAGGAGTAAGGGAATAAAAGGTGGGTATTTATTGGAAAGGCCTTCAAAGGTACATTCAGGGCAGACAAAGCCCCCCAGGGTCATCACCCAAAATGGACGATGAGTCATGAGTTCTCTGCACCTTTATAGGTTTGGTCCATTTGCATATCAGCATAAATTCACCAATTAAAACTTTGCAATTTCCCCCTAGCTCCCTTAGCTCACTGCCCCCCCTTTAGAAGCTTGGGCTGGGCAGTCTAAGTGTCCTTGAAGAGCAAGCCCAGAGAGATATGGTTATGTCTATCTTAGCATGACAGAAAAGCAGCTAACAGGATATAAAGCATCCCAGAGTTACACATCAGGCAATACAGAATTTGAAAAATAAAAGGGTTAAAACCTAAGGTGATAGAAGGAAGCACAGAAGGTGCATGTCCAAAGGGACGAAGAACAAGCAAAAGCCAAAGGGAAAATCCTGATTGTCACTATGAGAGAAGCAGAATCCACCAGCAAAGGGGGGGGAACCCAGAAAGGAAAGGGGTCAGGGACCCCAGGGGAAACAACAACAGAGAAACCAGCAAGGCAAGTGGGAACATTTTACTGCCATTACTGTGGCAGCCCAGGGCACTTAAGGAGGAATTGCTCAAAACGTGCCAAAGACATGAAAGCCTTTGAAGGGGAGATCGCATAGGGGTGTCAGGGGTTTTTCTTACTGAGGGTGGAAAATCAAACTGAGCCCTTGATAAAATTAAAAATAGGACCCCAGGAGGAGGAAATGGAATTTTTAGTAGATACCGGAGCCGACAGAACATGTATATTAAAGGTTCTGTAAGGATGTTGTACAAGTAAAAATGTTATTAACATGGTAGGGGCAAAGGGAGAAGGGTTTAAGGCACCCTTAATTGAAAAGGTATAAGTGGAAGATCTCAACTGATTCGCAACAGGAGATTTCCTGCTGGTCCCGGGTGCCAGAAGGAATTTATTGGGGCGAGGTTTGCAATTAGCATTAGGAATAGGTGTACTTCCAGAGGAAGGACAGATGGAAGCAAAGATTTTAACTCTGACTAATGAAGACAAAAATAAAATTCAGTCAGAATTGTGGGCCTCTGAAAATAAAAGGGGAAAACTAGACATGAAGCCAATAGAAATAATTATAGAACACCCATCTCACCCCATAAGGGTCAGGCAACATGCAATTTCTAAGGAAGTCTGAGACTAAAACCCGTGATTGACAAATTACTGCAAGAGGGAACTTTAGAGACGTGCATGTCACTACAAAACACGCCAATATAACCAGTAAAAAAGCCTGATGGAACATACAGATTAGTTCAGGATCTGAGAGAAGTTAACAAAGGAACCCATACGTGGTTTCCTGTCATTTCTAACCCTTACACCCTTCTGAACCACATCCCTCCCTGTCACACATGGTACAGTGTAATGGATTAAAAGGATGCATTTNGATTTAAAGGATGCATTTTGGGCTTGCCCCTTAGCAGAGAATAGCAGAGACTTCTTTGCATTTGAATGGGAAGACCCTGAAACAAGAAAAAAGCAGCAATTATGGTGGACTAGATTGCCCCAGGGTTTCACAGAGTCTCCGAATCTGTTTGGACAGGCGGTAGAAACTCTTCTTATGTCTTTTGAGCGCAGCAAAGAGATATTGATATTACAATATGTAGATGACTGTTGCGGTGCCTCTGGGCATGGCTGACGACCCGGCCCGGCCCCGCCAAACCAAAGTACGGGAAGACCTAATGGAATGTGAGCTACTGGACAGGGAAAAGTTATTTATTGGTGGGTTTTCCTGGTGCCAGCAGGCGCAACGAATGTCTGGCTATGCAGTAGTATATAGGAAAACTATGGAACTTAAGGAAAAGGGAAAATTACATCGTCACTGGTCAGCCCATGTGGCGGTGTGTGTGGCAAAAGCCACAGCCCCACAGGCTCAAGACTGGTGGGCACAGCCTGAGGTTGCCACAGTCTCAGGCATTCCCCCTGCTCAGGGAGAGCTTTTGGTTCATCCCCAGCGCCCCTTGTACCTTCATTTACATATTTCAGTTGGTTACTACTTTATGTTCTGGAAATTTCATAACAGTTCGGTTCCCTATTGGTTGTGTGTCAAGCCTTCTACCCCCATTGGTTACTTTCCCCGCTTGTATCCCCATAAAATCCCCTGCTTTCCCTAAAACCTCGCTCTTGGTAGCTAACCCTTCAGCTCTCCCGGACCCCTGCGCCGCCTCTCCTGGACCCTCACCCTCTTTCCCTGCTGCTTTTCCCGGGAAATAAAAGAGCTGGAAATCGCTTCCAAGGCCCTTCCCTCGGGTCATTGTCTCTGCTGCGCCTGCAACATCAGCCCGGGGCTCTCTTTGTCACAAAGGAGCCAGCACCTAACGAGCTGTCGGACGACGCCCTGTGTCTGGGGAAGCTGCAAGCAGCAGCCCCCAGCACACCAGGGTCACTCCCAGTATATCGCTGAGCGGCCTTCAGCAGGCCCCCGGAGCCAGCGATAAGCCCAGTCTTGCAAACTTTGTGCCCTTAATAGAGCCTTGAGGTTATTAGAAGGAAAAGTAGGAACGATCTTTACAGATTCAAAATACACACATGGAGTAGTACACACCTTTGGGGAAATCTGGGAAGAAAGAGGGTTATTGAACTCAAAGGGAAGGGGGCTGATACATGAAGGACTTATTTTAGAAGTCTTAGAAGCATTAAGATTGCCTAAAGAAATAGCTGTGGTACATATTAAAGGACACCAAAAAGGAATGACCCTAGAAATAAGAGGGAATAATTTAGCAGATCAGGAAGCTAGAGAGGCTGCAGAAAATGGAAGGGAATGTTAATCTTAAAACCAAGCAAAGAGGAATTAGAAATTCCAAAATTTAGCGAAATTGAAGAGAAGGAATTGCATAAAATAGGGGGAGAGCAAGATAAATCTGGGAAATGGAAACTCCCTGATGGAAGGCTTAATAAGCCCATGGACAGGAAAATATTAGAAGATATGCATCCAAAAAGTCATGGGGGAACTCAGGCCTTATGCGATCATTTTTTGAGGAATTATGGATGCATTGGGATTTTTGAATTGGCCAAACAGGTTACCAAAAGTTGTATAACATGTCAAAAAATAAATAAAAGGAATATGAGAAAAACTGCACCAGGAGGATGTGAGTTAGCCCTGCGGCCATTTCAAAGCATCCAAGTAGACCTTACTGAACTTCCCCAGGTACAAAAATGGAAATTTTAACTAGTAATAGTAGACCATTTAACTCATTGGGTGGAAGCTATCCCAACTGTTAGAGCTACCACCAACGTGGTATGCAAGACTCTCCTGGAACAAATTATTCCCAGGTATGGAATGGTTAACAAAATAGACTCAGACAGAGGAATACACTTCACATCAAAGGTTTTACAGCAGATAACACAGGCCCTGGGAATGGAGTGGGACTTGAATATCCCATGGCACCCTCAAAGTTCGGGTCGAGTGGAACAAATGAACCAAACTCTAAAAAATGCCTTAACCAAATTAATGATTGAAACACAGATGTCATGGATATGGTGCTTATCCTTAGCATTACTAAGGGTCAGGACACAACCCAGATCAGACTTGGGAGTGCCCCCCTGTGAAATGATGTTTGTGTTGCCCTTTTTAACCACCCAACACAAAACCGCTGCTTACGAGGAAGGGGAGGCAAGCGTTAAAAAATATCACCACTATTGCACAAACATGAGAAAATCTGTGAACGAGAGGAATGATTCCTCAAACTGCACCCTTAGACTTTAAAATCCATAATATTCACCGGGGGGATGGGGAATGGTTAAAACATGGAAGGAGCAGACTCTGGCTCCACAGTGCGAAGGTCTGTTCCTGGTGTTACTGACAACCGAGGCAGCGATCCGAACCAAGGAGCGAGGGTGGACCCACGCCAGCAGAATCAAAGGACCCGTGGAAGAACCTAAGGAGTGGACCATAACATCTACGCTGGGGGATACAAAACTGACTCTTAAGCGCAGAATGGGGGGTAATGAGCTGGAAAAACCCAAATAATATGCAAAGAAATCTAAGAGTTGTAAATAATGAAGAAGTAAAACCAAGCCTGTATCAGTGGTTCTGGATACTATCAGGGCAAGTCCTAAGGCCCTTGCATTATCCCCCTTCAGGAGGAAAAATTCCACCCCAAAATGAAGGATCAGGATTGTATCAGACAACGGGTCCTAATGTGTTTGAATTAGCTTGTGATTTGTATAAGGAAAAAATTATATTGTACCCTGACCTCAAGGTATTATTGAAACCCCCACAAGTACCAGTCAACATAGCTTGCTTAATTCATCCTAATAGTAGTCACTGCAGCTGGGTCGAGTGTAAGTGTATAACCTGTGAGCAAAATTGGTGTTGTGTCACCTATAAGCGACAACCTCAGTGCCCTAAGTGCCGCAGTGATTTCGAATACCCAAATAGATTCTGAGACCGATTGCACCAAACAGAGATTGTAACTCTAGTTTGTGGGTGGAGATTAACAATCCCTGTTGAGTGGGAGATATCTAAAGAGAATTAGGAAGCCACAATATCCATCGGCCTGGCAGTTGGCAAAACACTTGGCACAATTAGAATTATACAGCATAAGAACAATGCAAACTCCCAAGGGACTGGAGAAGATCATTACCAAGCACAAGGCCCAACATATGCAGTCTCCTCGCCTGAAACATCCCCACTTAAATCACCAAGCATGAGTATTATGCAAGTGTATTAAATGCCAGAATAAGTTGTACTGCTCTTCAAAAAGGAGGCATCCCCACTGTCTGAACTGCTGAAGTGGTAGGGAACAAAAAGACCAGAAAAATGCTGTGATAGAACAAATTTTGTGTGGATGGGAGTTACTTGTGCCTGAAACTTGGGAAATTCCTGAGGAAAAATGGGAACAAAAATTACGCTTGCAGTACGGTTTGCATGGAAGTGGAACAAGTGGCACAAAGAGGGCGAGACCAGGCTGGCCTCTGCACCTGCCTTGGGTATAGTCTGATCACAAGCTGCAACCTTGGCAGGCATGAGACAGGGTGTGTGTGCCATACAAAACCTCTGAGTGTGACCATGGCGATCATAATCATCGCGTGTATCCTCCCATGGGTAACACTGAGCAATGCAAACTCACCAAATCCCTGCACCAAGTGTAGCTCCCTGTCAGAGGCTCAAACATTGATATAAAGTTTTGCTCAATAAGAAACTACAACCAAAGAGAAGCCTCCTTGAAGACTGAGACTTTGGACTGAAAGTCAAACTGCTGAGATTAGATAAAGGGAACGCTATTGTTCAATTATCTCAGGTCTGAGGAAAAGTAAACAAGACTGTGCATCCACAAGGAAGCCAAACCCAGCAGCGGTGCTGATCATCCCTGGCTGGGATCGGGGTGGGGGAGGCCACAGCCCACAGCTGAGAGCAGGTTTGCACAGATTTCACCCCCAGCTGAGGTGGGAGAAGGAGGCTTTGAGTGTGGCCTAACCTCTGATCAGAGGCAATGAACACCCATCCTCCCTGACTCAGCTGTGGAACCCCCAACCCCAAGAGAGCTGTGGGACATTCGTGTGAGGGGCAGCTGAGGGGGTGTCATAATCCACCAAAGACCCCCTGAAGTGCCCCCCAGACTCATTCCTGAGGCACCACAGGAGTGCACATGATGTGAAGTGATGCAACAGATCCAGGGGCTGCTGCAAGAGACAATGGCAAACCTGTCCCCCCTGCCCCCAGGAGGGAAGTGCCTGGATCTTCCTACCCAGCCTGAGTGTATATTAACCCATGGAATTCTATGCTTTTTGGGAAACCCTCACCACCAAGAAGACCAGAAGAAGAGGATCAATGGGACGCCACCGGCATCCATGGAGTGGTGACCTTTTACTTAATCTCCATTTTACTCCCCCCTCCTCTTTCCTCTTCCCCCTCCTCTTTCTTCTTTCCTCTCTCCTCTCTCTCTTTTACTTTCTTTCTCTCTCCCATTTTTACTATCAATAAAATCCATACTACTGACACTGGCATATGGTCTCGTTTGCACCTTGGTTCGGGCAGAGAAATGTCTAAATAACCTTATAAAACCAGATCTTAACACTCCCTTATCCGAGGGAGCAGTCGTGCTTCTTATCTAACCTGGCATACAACAGTAAATAATGTATGTTATTATGAAGCATCCCTAGAAACTTGCAATTATGGGGAACACTTACTATGGGTAGCCGAATTAAAATCCTCAGGGGGACATCAACCCAGACCGCTGTGTCTGAAGGGGCAGTATGTTTGTTTTGCCAAAGCAGGAGTGTGGGGCATTTCAGACAGTGGGGCGGCACAGGATGGAATTAAAAGAGAATTTATAAAGCAGCGAGTGCAGGCTCTAAAAGATCTCTCAAAACAAGCCCTGTCATCCTCAACTCCCTCAGACTCCTTCTATGAAAAGGTTAAAGAACAGCTAAAAGAGACACTACCTCTCCCACCAATAGGCAGAAATCTGTTTATAGATTTAATGGAGTGGATAGCGCAAGCGCTAGATGTTAGCGACTGCTGGATATGTGGGGTTGTGTGAACAACAGAACTATGGCCTTGGAAAGGAATCAGTTTAAGTGTCCCTGAAATTCTCTTGTGGAACAAGACTAAAATATCCAGAGAACACCATCCTGAAGGATGGATGTTAAATTCAGGGGTAATGGGCAAAGAATGCATCGGCAGGGAAGGCCGAACAATATATAAAACATGAGTAGGAATAACCCCGTGTAAGAGAACCTTATTCACAAATGGCACCCACCTTTGGTGGTCACCAAAAACCCGTAATGGTTATTGGAGACTGCATAACCAGCTAAACAAAAAATGTAGCACCCAAAAAGACACAATCTTATTCTGATGTAATGGTAGTAATAATGACTTTATCAGTCCTTTTGCAGGTAGGGCAGAGTTGCATAATTACTAGAGTGGTAGGAGCAGGGTTAATATACCATGGGATGCTCCCGATGGACTCTTTTGGAGTTGTGGAAGAAAAGCTTATACTAAACTTCCCAGTGATTGGAGGGGAGTTTGTACGATTGGAAGCATTCAGCCAGGATTCTTTCTATTACTAAAGGCAGTAGGGAAAATCTTAGGCATTCCAGTTTATGAGGATTTACAAAGACAGAAGCAAAGCCCAATAGAAAGCATTCGAGAATTAAGCAATAATGTAGGAGGCACCCAAAAGTGGAAAAAGGACGAGTGGCCACCTGAAAGGATAATAGAATATTATGGCCCAGCCTTCTGGGCTCAAGATGGAACATGGGGTTATAGGACCCCTATTTATATGTTAAACAGAATAATAAGGCTCCAGGCTGTATTTGAAATCATTAGCAATAAAATGGCCACAGCTTTTGAATTAGTTGCTCAACAGCTATCCAATGCCAGTGCCATGGCTTATCAAAACTGTTTAGCCCTCGACTATTTGTTAGCAGAAGAAGGGGGAGTATGTGGAAAATTCAACTCCTCCGATTGCTGCCTGCAAATAACTGATAATAATCAAGCTATACTCGATATTGCTACTGACATACGAGAGGTAGCTCATGTACCAGTTCAAAAGTGGAACACAATACTGGAAAGTAGTTGGTGGAACAAACTATTAGGAATAGCATGGTGGAAGAAACTAGGTTTTTTTCTTTTGTGCGCAACTGCTGGGTTGTGCACAAAAAATTCCTCCCTTGTTTAATTCCCTGTTTCATCCGGCTAATCAGAAGTGTCATCCAAGGTATGCAGGCAATCACCATGCCCGTGGATTCAAAACAAACTACTTCTGGAACAGCACAAAGAATAATGATCCTGAAAAAACAAAATAACATTGAGGATCCTCTGGAAGAAGGGATCTGTAAAAATTTTGAACATAACAGTAAAGTTTAAATCGAAGTTATTGCTCAAGCCAACATAATTAACAAAAAGGAAAGGGCGAATTGTGATAAATGGCTACATGATAATGTTGGCTTTGGCATGCATTAATAAGGCATTTGCAAGTGATAATGTATTATGTATTATGTAGAAATAGCATTAAGATAGATAATCATGTATTATATAAAAATAGTAAGCAATAATGTACCTTATAGAGCCAGTGTTAAGATAAAATACAATTAAATAGAAACAATATTAGACAATTATAACTTGAAATATTGTAGCATGTTAGAAAGCGCAGTAAGAAATAAATGATAATAAATGTCTTCTCAGTTGACAAAACACAGAGATGGGAACCAAAACATCTCAAAGAAATAAAGACAGCTGCCTGTATTCAAGGAAATCTCTTATCTCATCAAAACTCACACTCCCGAGGAAACTGTCAACTGACCCCAACAACAAATTACATTGGAACCAAGACAAAAGGTTAAAAGACACTGGAGGAAGATTTTCTGCCTTCACTTCTGAAAAGATCCAGAGGTCCCGAGAAGGCATCATGCTGGTGGAGGGAGGCAGGGATGGAAAGGGGGGAGTTGAGTGAAGTGTAAATTACCTTCTGAGCTTAAAGAACATGTAACAGGTTTTGAAAAAGGACTGAAGTGCACAGTAACATGAATGGAGTTGTGCCTCTGGTAAGATTCCCTTGCTAAGTGCCCAGCGCTGTGTTTTGCCTTTGTCCCACTAATAAAAGCTTGATATTATACTCCTGAAGTTTCAGCTCCTACATTAGTTTATCACACATCCCAGCCCATTTCATTCCCAGTCCCTCCCAGTGCTTTCCCAGTCTCTTCCAGCCTATTCCCCACTCCCTTCTCTCCTAATGCCTCCCAGTCCATCCCAGTCTCCAAGCTCTCTCTCAGTGTCCCCCAGCGCGGGGTCACCTCCAGCTGCCAGGTGGAGCACGTCAGCCTGGAGCCGCCCCTGAGCCGGCACTGGGGCACGGCCCGGCCCCCACAGCGCTGGCAGAAGTGAGAGGAGGGGTCCCTGCCCTGAACCCCCCCAACAGTGACCCCCCTCCTGGATGGAGGGTGTTTGGGGTGGTCCTGGGAGGGCTGTGAGGCTCTGTGGGGGATTTGAGGGGTGTTAGTGAGGGCTATGAGAGGGGTTTGGGGGTTCAAGGGCCTGGGAGGGAGTGTAGGAGATCCTGAGTAGGGTTGTTGGTCTATGAGGAGGATCCTGGGCTGGTCCTGAGGGAGCTGGGAGGGAGTTTAGGGGTATTCTGGGTGAGATATGTGAGGCTTTGGAGAGTCTTTTGGGAGGGCTGTGGGGCAGTTTGAAGGATCTTGGGGGGAGGCTGAACGTTTGGAGAGTCCTGTTGGGTCCTGGAGGTAACTGGGAGAGAGTTTGTGGGTCTTGGAATCTTTTGTCGGTCTTGGGATCCTTTGTGGAGATGTGAAGTAGTTTTAAGCATCCTGGGCTGGGTAGTGTTTTGGAGGATCCTGGGGGTTTTGTGATGGCGTTTGTGAAGGTGCTGACCCTCCACTCTGACTCCCCTGCCTCCCAGAAGTACCGCCAGACACAGCCCATACCAAGATGCTGGTGGGGGTTGGGAGTTTCGTGTTGGGGTTCATCTTCCTCGTGCTTGGGCTTGGCTTCTACCTGCAGGAGAGGATCATGGGGGGTTTGGGGTGGGGGGCCCTAGGGGGTCCCCAGTGCTCATGGGGGTCTCTGTGTTTCAGGGCATCGCATTCCCCAGGCTGCAGGTAATGGCTGTGGTGTCACTGCCCAGTGTGGGTTGGGGTCCTCCCCTGCTCCCAGGGGGGCCATGGCCATATTGGATGCATCCTTCCCTGGTTATGGGACCCCCCATCCTAGTGTCACCCCCTTTTCTCTCCCCACAGGGCTCCTGTGCTTCTGCTGCAGCCTCAGCCCCTCACTGTGCGTTTTGGCCCAGACCAGAGATCCCTGTCCCCAATCCTTCTGTGTCCCTGTGACCCCCATCCCAGCCCCACTGCACCCCACCAGTGCCCCCTAAACCCCCCCACACTCCCAGCCCAGGGATCTGGCTCCCTTGATTTGGAGGGGGGCTTTGGAGCATCAGTAAAGACTTTGTAGGGGTCCTGGCACCCCCGAATCTGTGTCATCACTTCCTCTGCACCCTTGGTGACATGGGCAGGGTGGAACGGAGTGACTGGGAGGCTTTGAGGGGATTTCGGGGTTATCCTGGGCAGGCTGTGAGGGTATCGAGGGGGCTGTGGGGCTGTGGAGGGGATTGAAATTTCTCTGTTACCTGAATCTTGACGGGTCTGATCAGCTCCACTCTCCCATGCCCCCAGACTCATCAGCCCACGATCCCACCCAGGAGCCCCCGTACCCGGGGCTGAAGCGCCCCCGGCAGCCACCAGCTGATGTCTCATCAGTTACCAGGCAGACCCGAAACATCCCCCAAAATCCTCAGATAATCAGAGTACGCTCTGCTGCTGAATCAGCAGTTGCCGGGTGAACCCACACCTGCCAGTGCTTCCCACCTGGACCCTCCCTGCGACCGCCTTCATCCCCAGCGCCCCCCGGGAGGAACCTCGGGGAGGGGAGGAGGTGCCCAGGCAGGGCCCCCCCGTGCTGTGCCAGTGGGGGCGGCTGGGGCAGGGTCTGAGTGAAGGTGCATCCCAGGATTGTTCCAAACTCCATCCCACCTGGCCTGGAACAGCTCCAAGGATGCAGCAACCACAACGTCTCCAAGCAAGCTGTTCCCACCTGTCTTGTCGGGATCCGGGACAGGGCTCAGGATACTTCACGGTATCGATGTCGAGATCCTCACAGACCTCGTCTGGCCAACATTCAGCTGCTGGAAACATGGCACCAGCCCTTGGGTTCTGCTCCATCAGTATCAGGGACTAGCCATGGGCTCGTGTTGTGCTGCCTCAGCAGTGGAAATCAGCAGAGATGTCAATCTGTTGATTGACATGAGATCTTGAGAGTATCATGACCATGAGATGTTTGTGACCAAGAGATGACCGAGATATGTCCATGACTGTGACCATGAGGTAACAATAACCATAAGATGACCATGACCCTCAGATGATCATGAGACAACCATGGTCATGAGATGACCATGACCATGACATGACCAAGATCATGAGGTGATCAAGACCATGAGACAACCATGACCAAGACTATGAGGTGTCCCTGAGATGACCCCAAGGTGATCCCATAGGTGACCACACCCAGGGGCTGCTGGAGCACAGCATCCTGAGGACAGGGAAAATTATGGTTTAGGTCACGGACCTGGAGATGACTAGAGCTTGGAGAGAAGATCCACTGCCAGGAATTCCACAGGAACTGGGCTAGGGGGGGCAGGAGTGGGGGACACTGGGAACAAGGGACACAGGAAATGGAGGCTTCCAAGAATGGGGGACATTGGTAATGAAGGACACTGGGAACAGTGGACAGCAGGAACAGGGGACATTGGGAACTGGGGACACTGAGATGCAGGAAGACCATGAGCAGGGGACACCAGGAATGAGGGACATTGGTAAGAGGGAACATCAGGAATGGGGAACACCAAGAATGGGGAATGCCAGGAACAGGGAATACTGGGAATGGGAGACATCCGGAATGGGGAATAACAGAATGGGGGACACTGGAAATGGGAATGGGAAAGGGGGCATTGGAAATGGAAGACACAAGGAATGGGGGACACTGGAAATGGGAGACACTGGGAATTACTGAGGGTTGTGGGGAGAGTCCCAGGAAGATCCACGTGGGTCCTGGGCATTCCTGGGGAGTTTCCCAGAGTTATCCAGGTAAATCCCCAGGGGTTCTCTCTGGTGGTGCATTCTTCCCCCTTGCCCTTTTCCAGGCCATACCACGATCTGAGAAAAGTTCATTAGGCCTCAGCCTCAACAAACCCCACCTGGGCTGAGCTGCTCTGGAGCTTATCAGAAACACTGTCTGCTCCCAGCAACTGCTGCTGTCTGCGGGAGATCCATAATGGGTCATCACGCCAGATCAATATGATCAAGTGAAGTTGTTTATTTGATTTTTCATTAGCTCTTTTATAATCTGTTACAGTTGTCATTCTTTCTTTTAGCAAACATGATTGGTTAACAGCAAAAATGTGCACATAAGCTGAGTTACAAAAAATGATTACAAAACTCTACTCATGCAGAACAATGCTCAATATAATAATGCAATGATCATCATAATGGTCAGCACCATGCTATCTATGTCTTCTTCCTTCATCCTCTTTTCCCA
>VZRZ01008805.1:0-12202 GCA_013398175.1 Climacteris rufus | reverse complement strand
CGCGGGGCTGCAGTGACCAGGGCCGGTGCGAGCGCGGCCGCTGCCGCTGCTTCCCGGGCTTCAGCGGCCCCGACTGCGCCACCCCTGCCTGCGCCCCGGGCTGGGGCGGGGCCCGCTGCGACATCGGTGAGTCCCAGGGCCCCCCAGTGCGCCGCCCCCGCGCGGACCCCTGGATGGAGAGGGGAAGCCGCTGCGACATCGGTGGCTCCCCAGTGCTGCCAGTGCCCCGACCTCAGCGCTCCCGCTGACACCCTCCTCCTCTCCCGCGCTGGGGGTCCCTGCTGTGACTCCAAGTGCATCCCCAAGTGTTTTCCACTGCCCCTCAGAGTCGCCCCAGTGCTCCCATCCCAGTGCTCCCACTTCTCTCCCCATCCATGCCACCTCAGTGTGTCCTCAAGTGTCCCCATGTGCCCCTCTCAGTGCCACCAGTGCCCCATGCCTGATTGTCCCCATCCCCCGGTGTCCCCAGTATGTCCCAGGGCGTCGCCATCCCCTGGATGCCCCATCACAGGGTGTGTTCCTGGATGTACCCATCCCAGGGTGTCCCTGTGGTGTCCCTATGCTGTTTTCATCCCCTGGATTCTCCATCCCAGGGCATCCCCATCCCATGGGTGTCCCCTGGTGTCTCCATGATGTCTCTGCACTGTCCTCTCAGAGGTGCCTTGGGTGACACCGCGGTTGGCCTCCCGCACCCCGACGTCCCTGCGCATCACCTGGCCCCAGCCCCTCGTCCCCCCTGATGGCTACCGGGTGACACTTGTTCCCCTGGTGAGTGGGGACACAGGGGGAGATGGGGGGTGGGGACATTAGGAGGAGACAGGGGGGAGGACACAGGGGCACAGGGACATGGGAGGGGCAAGACCCCCATGCCACCTGTGTGGCCACAATGAGATGATCCCAATATGTCCCTAAATCCGCAACTGAGAGGGACTATTATGTATGCCTATAGTATGCTCAGTGGAATTCCCTGCATGTCCTAAATTTGTCCCCAAGGAGTTCCCCCAATGCGTCCCAAATACATGCACAATGCATCCCCCCAGCATCCCCCCAGCATGTCCCCAATATGTCCCCATGATATCCCCAATGTGTCATCATGGTGTCTTCAATATGTGTCCAGTGTGTACCCAGTGTCCCCTGTGGTGTCCCTACCATGTTCCCAATGAGTCCTTCAAACCTGTCACCAATGAGTCCCCACACTGTCCTCAATATGTCCCCAACATGTTCCCCCGATGTGTCCCCAACGTGTCTCCAACGTGTCCTGGAAGTTCCCAACATGCTCCTGGTGTCCCCAGTGTGTCCACTGTGTCCCAGTGTCTCTCTTTGACGTCCCCATGGTGTCCCCCACGCCACCTCACACTGTCTCCATCCCCAGGATGACCCTGTGGCCATGACGACACACGAACTGCCCAGCTCTGCTGTCGCCTTCTCAGTGACAGGGCTGTCCCCAGGCCGCCCCTTTGAGCTGCTGGTGCAAGCCCGGCGGGGGCCACATCTGGGGGCACCTGGGGTCCTGCGTCTGCGCACAGGTGGGAACCCTTGGGGATACCACAGGGACACCTGAGAACACTGTGGGAACAGGGGAAGGAATGGGGGAACAGCGACAGGGGTGGGGATGGGAAGGGTGTGGGGATGAGGATGGAGAGGGCCCGGGGTCCTGCACCTGTGCACTGGTGGGGACACCTGAGGACAAGGCGGGGGGTTACAGAGATGGAGTTGGGGACACAGCAGGGACAGGGATGGGGGTTGGGCTTGAGGGACCATAGTGGGGACAGAGGGTGACATGGGGACAAGAATAGGAACAGGGATGGGGACAGGGATGGCATCAGCAGAGAGGTGGAGACAAGGAAAGGGGATTGCACAGGCATGGGGCAACACAGGCAGGGCGACAGGGTTGACACAGGGATGGGGACAGAGATGACATGGGGACACCATAGGAACAGGGATGAGAGGGATGGGGACAGTGTCACAATCAAGGGGNCTGGATGGAGAGGGGAAGCCGCTGCGACATCGGTGGCTCCCCAGTGCTGCCAGTGCCCCGACCTCAGCGCTCCCGCTGACACCCTCCTCCTCTCCCGCGCTGGGGGTCCCTGCTGTGACTCCAAGTGCATCCCCAAGTGTTTTCCACTGCCCCTCAGAGTCGCCCCAGTGCTCCCATCCCAGTGCTCCCACTTCTCTCCCCATCCATGCCACCTCAGTGTGTCCTCAAGTGTCCCCATGTGCCCCTCTCAGTGCCACCAGTGCCCCATGCCTGATTGTCCCCATCCCCCGGTGTCCCCAGTATGTCCCAGGGCGTCGCCATCCCCTGGCTGCCCCATCANCTCCTCTCCCGCGCTGGGGGTCCCTGCTGTGACTCCAAGTGCATCCCCAAGTGTTTTCCACTGCCCCTCAGAGTCGCCCCAGTGCTCCCATCCCAGTGCTCCCAGTGCCCTCCCACTTCTCTCCCCATCCATGCCACCTCAGTGTGTCCTCAAGTGTCCCCATGTGCCCCTCTCAGTGCCACCAGTGCCCCATGCCTGATTGTCCCCATCCCCCGGTGTCCCCAGTATGTCCCAGGGCGTCGCCATCCCCTGGATGCCCCATCACAGGGTGTGTTCCTGGATGTACCCATCCCAGGGTGTCCCTGTGGTGTCCCTATGCTGTTTTCATCCCCTGGATTCTCCATCCCAGGGCATCCCCATCCCATGGGTGTCCCCTGGTGTCTCCATGATGTCTCTGCACTGTCCTCTCAGAGGTGCCTTGGGTGACACCGCGGTTGGCCTCCCGCACCCCGACGTCCCTGCGCATCACCTGGCCCCAGCCCCTCGTCCCCCCTGATGGCTACCGGGTGACACTTGTTCCCCTGGTGAGTGGGGACACAGGGGGAGATGGGGGGTGGGGACATTAGGAGGAGACAGGGGGGAGGACACAGGGGCACAGGGACATGGGAGGGGCAAGACCCCCATGCCACCTGTGTGGCCACAATGAGATGATCCCAATATGTCCCTAAATCCGCAACTGAGAGGGACTATTATGTATGCCTATAGTATGCTCAGTGGAATTCCCTGCATGTCCTAAATTTGTCCCCAAGGAGTTCCCCCAATGCGTCCCAAATACATGCACAATGCATCCCCCCAGCATCCCCCCAGCATGTCCCCAATATGTCCCCATGATATCCCCAATGTGTCATCATGGTGTCTTCAATATGTGTCCAGTGTGTACCCAGTGTCCCCTGTGGTGTCCCTACCATGTTCCCAATGAGTCCTTCAAACCTGTCACCAATGAGTCCCCACACTGTCCTCAATATGTCCCCAACATGTTCCCCCGATGTGTCCCCAACGTGTCTCCAACGTGTCCTGGAAGTTCCCAACATGCTCCTGGTGTCCCCAGTGTGTCCACTGTGTCCCAGTGTCTCTCTTTGACGTCCCCATGGTGTCCCCCACGCCACCTCACACTGTCTCCATCCCCAGGATGACCCTGTGGCCATGACGACACACGAACTGCCCAGCTCTGCTGTCGCCTTCTCAGTGACAGGGCTGTCCCCAGGCCGCCCCTTTGAGCTGCTGGTGCAAGCCCGGCGGGGGCCACATCTGGGGGCACCTGGGGTCCTGCGTCTGCGCACAGGTGGGAACCCTTGAGGATACCACAGGGACACCTGAGAACACTGTGGGAACAGGGGAAGGAATGGGGGAACAGCGACAGGGGTGGGGATGGGAAGGGTGTGGGGATGAGGATGGAGAGGGCCCGGGGTCCTGCACCTGTGCACTGGTGGGGACACCTGAGGACAAGGCGGGGGGTTACAGAGATGGAGTTGGGGACACAGCAGGGACAGGGATGGGGGTTGGGCTTGAGGGACCATAGTGGGGACAGAGGGTGACATGGGGACAAGAATAGGAACAGGGATGGGGACAGGGATGGCATCAGCAGAGAGGTGGAGACAAGGAAAGGGGATTGCACAGGCATGGGGCAACACAGGCAGGGCGACAGGGTTGACACAGGGATGGGGACAGAGATGACATGGGGACACCATAGGAACAGGGATGAGAGGGATGGGGACAGTGTCACAATCAAGGGGACAGCCCAGACATGTGGTCAGGAATGGGCTGGGGCTGGGATGGGGACAGCATGGGGACAGGGTTGGGACAGGGATGCCCTCAGGGACTCTCCGGGATGGATCAGTGACCCAGGTCCCCTTTGCTCTGCAGCGCTTGTCCCAGCTGTGCCCCACCACGAGGGGTCCCCAGGATTGCCTCAGGGCTCCTTGGGATCCCCTGCAGCGGCACCACCAGCCCAAGGGCCCCCAGAGTCCTTGGGGTCTCCAGGGTCACCAGCATCATCCACATCACCAGACGTGTCCTTGGGGTCACCTGGGTCTTTGGGGTCACCGGCATCCCCCAAGGTTCCAGCATCCCCAGTAGCTCGAGGGTCCCTGGGATCTCCAGCACCCCCAAGGTCAGCAGTATCATCAGAATCCCCAGAGCCACCAGCATCGCCAGAATCTCTAGGGTCACCACTGTTGCCAGAATTCCCAAGGTTCCCAGTATCACCAGATTTCTCAGTGTCACCAGTGTCCCCACAACCCCCGAGGTTCCTAGAGTCCCCATTGTCCCCAGAGTTCCCAGAATCTCCAGGGTCCCCAGAGCCCCCTCCATCCTCGTCGTTCCCACTGTCCCCGTGGCCCCCGCTGTCCCTGGGCATCCCATCCCTGCAGGACCTGGTGGCCCGGCTGTCCCCGTACAGTGGGTCCCTGCTCCAGCGTCTTGAGAGCCACCTCCGGGCCACCAACTTCCCGCTCCGTGGCAACCAGACAGTGCCAGCGGTGGCCCGTGCCATCCTGGCCTACATCCTGCGCCAGCACCCGACTCTGGGGAGGGGACAGGGACGCACAGGTAGGTGACACAGCGGGGACAGAACCAGGGGAGGATGGGGACATTGGGGAGGGATATGGGGGAAAGGGATGCCTCAGGGATTGGGGATACAAGGGAGGGACATCCTGGGGAGTGCAACAGGGGAGATGGGGAGAAAGGAACATTCCAGTGAGGGGAATGCAAGGAGGGGGTGGGGGGATGGCAAGAGTGGGGAGTGGGACATGACAGGGAAGGGACATTCCAGGGACAGTGAGATGGAGGGGATGGGGGAAGGGGAACAGGGAGGACGGAAGTGGGAGGGACATTCTGAGAAGGAGGAGAATGATGGGGGAGAGGGTGAAGGACATCCTGGGGAAGGGGGTGAAAGAGCTGGGGTGGAAGGGACGTCCTGTAACATATGCTCTGGGGGCAGGGGAGGGTGGAAATCAGGAGCTGGTGCTGGAATGGGGGGACATGGATGGGATGGAGCTGAAGAAGCCATGGAGGGACATGGGAAAAACAGGTACCAACATGGGGGGTGAGGGATGGGATTAGCTCAGATGCTGGACTTGATGATCTTTGTGTGTTCCTTTCAATTCAGAATATTCTGTGGTACCTGGGATGGAGACAGGAGGGAGGGAGGGAGGGAGGAAGGGAGGGAGGATGGATGGATGCATGGATGCATGGATGGATGGATGCATGGATGCAGGGATGGAGAGACTAATGAATGGAGACATGAATGGATAAAGGGATGGATGGAGAGATGGAGGGATGAGGGAGGGATAGATGGAGGGAGGGCTGGAGAAATGGATGATTGATGCATGATGGATGGACATGTGAATGGACACACAGATGCCTATGCCTGCACTGTTTTCGCTCCATTGCAGTCGAAGCTGAGCCAGAGGAGCTGCCTTCATCCCGGCCAGTTCTGGGTGACCTCAGTGTCACCAGCGTCACCCCCAGCTCTGTGCGACTGCAGTGGAGCGCCCCTAAGGACTCTTTCGACTCCTTCACTCTGCAGTATCGTGATGCCCAGGGCCAGCCTCAGGCCCTGTCCATCGGTGGTGGATCCCACACGGTGACAGTGCCGGGGCTGTCCCCATCCCGCCGGTATCGCTTCCACCTCTATGGGCTGCAGGGCGGGAATAGGATCGACCATGTCTCCATCGATGTAATCACAGGTGACTGTGGATGGATAAATGGATGATGGATGGAGGGACCAACGTATTCCCTCTCCATCCCACCTCCACCTGCCATTGAGCACCCACTGCCTTGGTGCATCACCTATCAACCACGAACCCTTCCACTGATCTATTGATCTCCCTATCGTCATTGACCATCATCATCACCACCCATCATTACTATTACCGTCATCACCCATGCCCCATGCTTCCACCTAACCTGTCCCCAGTTTCCTCCAGTTCCAAGTTCCTGGGCTCACAGGTGGAGGATGGCTAAGAGCATGGGAGGGTGGAGGGATGGATGGATGCATGGATGGGTGGATGGTGACTGTGGTGGATAATGATGGATGGTGATGATAATGATGGTGATCAGTGGTGAAAGGATGAGGGGTGTTGGGACAATTTGTTGGTTGTTTGATGGACCAAATCAGTGGTTGGATGATCCAAAGGAGGGAAAAGTTAAAGAACTAGTTGAAGGAAAAGGTGCATGTAAAAAATTGTTGAATGGATGGGCAGACAAGAACAGGAATGAATGGTCAAGGCGATAAAAGTGTGGATGGATGTTCAAATGGACATGCCTATCACCATCCCCTCTCCATCACAGCCACACTAGAGCCAGAGGAGCTGCTGTTGCCCTCAGAGGAGCCCCAACCTGAGAAACGCCAAACTGAGGCCCCAGCATCTAATGCCCCACCAGCAAAGGCGGTGCTGGTGGAGTTGAGGGTCTCCAGTGTCACCCCCAGCTCTGTGCAGCTGCAATGGAGTGTCCCCAAGGGCTCCTTCGACTCCTTCATGCTGCAGTACCGCGATGCCCAGGGCCAGCCCCAGGCCCTGCCCATCGATGGCGGGTTCCGCTCAGTGACTGTGCCGGGGCTGTCCCCATCCCATCGGTACCGCTTCCACCTGTACGGGCTGCAGGGAGGGAAAAGGATCGACCGTGTCTCCATTGATGTTATCACAGGTGAGGCGGGAGGTCAGAGGGATGGAAGGATCTTGGCATGGATGGATCAAGGGATCCCATGCCTGCCCTCTAACCACCTTCTAGCAAGCAACTGCTGACTTGGCACCATCCAATGAGCCATCGACTTTTCCAGCAACCTATTGACCAGCACCATCCATTATCCACCATCATCATCAACAACCATCAATTATCCATCATCATCCATCAGTCATCATCCGTCCATCCATCCATCCATCCATCCATTCATGTGTTCATCCATCATCCTTCATCCATCATGGATGGATGGGTGGATGAATGGAAGATTGTCCATGGGAATTGGGAATGCCATGGGACTGGAGACCAGAAGGGATATGAGAAGAAAGAGCCAGAGAGATGGATGTGGAATTGGGTGGGGGGTTGTGTTGGATGTTGGGTGTGTGATGGGAGAAGTGCATGGATGGATGGGTGGATGGATGGATGGATGGATGGATAAAGATGCATGATCAATGATGGGTGTTGGTGCAGTTTGTTTGGTGGTTTGACAGACCCTATCAGTGATTCTGTGGTTGAATTACTCAGTGCAGGGTGAGATTAAGGAGTTGGAGGAAAAAGTGTATGGAATAACCCATGGCTGGGTGGATGGGTATAAGATGGGTGCCAGAAAGAATGGCCCAGGAGACGAAAGGATGGATGGATGGATGGTTGGATGGATGGGTTGGTGGGTGGTGAGAAGGATGTTTCAATGGACACAGGGATTCCCACACCCTTCACCATCCCCTCTCCATCACAGCCGCAGCCAAGCCAGAAGAGCTACTACTCTCCTCAGTGGAGCCCCAACCTGAAGACCTCCAAAGTGAGGCCCCCACATCTGAAACCCCCCCAGCACAGGCAGTGCTGGGAGAGCTGAGAGTTTCCAGCGTCACCCCTGACTCAGTGCAGCTGCAGTGGAGCGTCCCTGAGGGCGCCTTTGACTCCTTCACGCTGCAGTACCGGGATNACTGTGTCATGGGCCCCGCACGGTCCCCATCCCGCCGGTACCGCTTCCACCTGTACGGGCTGCGGGGCAGGAAGAAGATTGACCATGTCTCCACTGAGGCTGTGACAGGTGAGGGGGGAGGTCAGAGGGGTGAGGGTGGGTGGGTGGATGAATGGATGAAGGATGATGAATGTAGGTAGAGATGGAGGGATCAAGGGATGGATGAACAGATGGGTGGAGGAAGGGATGGAGGGTTGCAGGAGTGGATGCATGAAGGATGGATGGTTGGATGAATGATTGTTGGAAAGTTGGATGGATGAATGGATGGATGGATGAAGGGTTGGAGGAAGAGATGAGAGATGGGGGGATAATACAAAATGGTGAAGGCTCCCGATTGGATTTTTTGGTTTTCTAGATTGAAGGATGGTGGGATGGTGGATGATGAATGGATGGATAATCATGCATGGATGTTGATGGATGATGTGTCGATGGAAGGGATGTTCCTTGGTGGGATGGATGGGTGTTTGGATGAATAGGTGGATGGATGGGTAGGTTGGTGGGATGGATGTTTGGGTGGACACAGGGATTCCCATCCCCATTCCCATCCCTTCTCCATTGCAGCCACAGCCAAGCCAGAGGAGGTGCCCTTGCCCTCAAAGGAGCCCCAACCTGAGGACCGTCAATCTGAGGGTGCTGCATCTGAGGCTCCCCCAGGACGAGTGGTGCTGGGGGAGCTGAGTGTCTCCAATGTCACTACACACTCTGTGCAGCTGCAGTGGAGTGTCCCTGAGGGTGCCTTTGACTCCTTCACACTGCAGTACCGCGATGCCCAGGGCCAGCCCCAGGCCCTGCCCATCGATGGTGGGTCCCGCTCGGTGACAGTGCCAGGACTGTCCCCATCCCACCGGTACCTCTTCCACCTCTGGGGGCTGAGGGGTGGGAAGAGGATCGACCGTGTCTCCATCGACATCATCACAGGTGAGGGGGAATGTCAGAGGGATGGATGGATGGGTCAAAGGATCCCATCCGCATCTAATCTGCACCCACCAGTTATCTCTCACTGTTGTGGGCAGCCTGTGATCAAGCATTGACCCTTCTACTGACCTATGGACCAACATCCACTATGCACCATAATCATCATGCATCTGTTATCCACCATCTTCATCTACCATGTATCATCATCATCATCATCATTCATCAATCATCTACCATCCATCTATCCTTCCATCCATCCACCCATCCATCATCATTCATCTCTCTGGGATGGATGGATGGATGGATGGATGGATGGAAGATTGTTCATGAGAAACGGGGGTGGGCCAGGCAAAGGCCTGGAGGAATGTGGGAAAAAAGAGCCAGAGACATAGATGGGGAATTGGTGACGGATTGTGTTGGATATTGGGTGTGTGATGGGAAGAAAGAATAGAAAGAATGGATAGATGGATGTAGATGTGTGGATGGATGGTTAGAGACATGGATGGATGGAGGGATGGATGGAGGGATGCATGGCTGCATGGATGGATGGAAGGGTTGGTTGGTGGTTGGTGGGATGGATGGTTGAATGGACACATGGATTCCCAGGCCCATCACCATCCCCTCTCCTTTGCAGCTGCAGAAGAGCCAAAGGAGCTGCTGAACCCCTCAGAGGAGATCCAACCTGAGAAACCCCAAACTGAGGCGCCCACATATGAGGCACCACCAGTACGGATGATGCTGGGAGAGCTGAGGGTCTCCAGCGTCACCCCCAGCTCTGTGCAGTTGCAGTGGAACGTCCCCGAGGGCGCCTTCGACTCCTTCACACTGCAGTACCGGGATGCCCAGGGCCAGCCCCAGGCCCTGCCCATCGATGGCAGGTCCCACTCAGTGACCGTGCCAGGACTGTCCCCATCCCACCGGTACCGCTTCCACCTGTACGGGCTGCGGGGCAGGAAGAAGATTGACCATGTCTCCACTGACGCTATGACAGGTGAGGGGGAAGGTCAGAGCGGTGAGGGTGGGTGGATGGGTGGATGAAGGATGGTGGATGGAAAGAGAGATGGAAGGATGAGGGGATGGAGGAAGGGGTGGGTGGAGGAAGGGGTCTCAGGAGAGGTGAAGGAGTTGGTGGATGGAGAAATGATTCACCGATGGATGAATGGATGGATGGATGAATGGTGGGCTCCTGAGCTGTTTGGATAATGGATGGATGGATGGATGGATGGATAGATGGAGGGATGGATGGCGAAAAGAAGATGGGTGATGAATGAATGAAGATGGATGATGGGTGTTGGGGCACTTTGTGGCCACCATCAGATAAGTGGTTGAGTAGTTGGATGATCCAATGCAGGTAGAGATTAAAGAACCAGTGGTAGGAAAAGGAGTGTGTAAAGAAACATGATTGGAAGGATGGATGGATGAATGGGTGGATGGATGGATGGATGGACACATGACTGCACAGGCACATCTGTGGCTAAGCCCATGTCTGGTTTTGCTCTGGCTGAGGGGAGGGTGAGTCTAGGGGAATAGGGATGGGACTATGGATGGAGGATTGGATGCAAGGACTGACTGAAGAAAACTGGATGGATGATAGATAGTTGAATGAATGCATGGATGGATGGATGGATGACAGAAAGAAGATTGGTGATGAATGGATGAAGATGGATGATGCATGATGGGTGTTGGGGCACTTTGTTGGTGGTTTGACAGATCAGATAAGTGGTTGAGTGGTTGGATGATCCAATGGAGGGAGAGATTAAAGAACCAGTTGTAGGAAAAGGATTGTGTAAAGAAACATGATTGGAAGGATGGATGGATGGATGGATGGGTTAGCTGGTGAGTAGTGGGATGGGTATTTGCATGGATACAGAGATTCACACACACATTCCCATCCCCTCTCCATCCCAGCTGCAGAAGAGCCAGAGGAGTTGCCCGTCCCATCAGAGGAGCCCCAACCTGAGAAACCCCAAACTGAGCCCCTTGCATCTGAGGCACCCCTGGCCCGAGCAGTGCTGGGGGAGTTGAGGGTCTCCAGTGTCACCCCCGACTCTGTGCAACTGCAGTGGAGCGTCCCTAGGGGCTCCTTTGACTCCTTCACACTGCAGTACCGGGATGCCCATGGCCAGCCCCAGGCCCTGCCCATCGATGGCGGATCCCGCTCGGTGATGGTGCCAGGACTGTCCCCATCCCGCCGGTACCGCTTCCACCTGTACGGGCTGTGGGGCAGGAAGAAGATTGACCATGTCTCCACCGAAGCAATCACAGGTGAACAGCAATGTCAGGGGGAGGAACTGAGGGTGGATGGATGGAGAGATGGAGGGATCAAGGGATGGCAGAAGAGGTGGGTAGCGAAAGGGACGGAGAGGTGGAGGAGTAGGTAGATGGATGATACATGGGGGGCTCGTGGATTGGTTGGTTAGTGGGTGGAAGGATGGATGGATGCAGGAATAGTGGAGCATCACTGGAGGGCTGGATATGGTCCGGATAGATGCAGTTTATATGTAGAGATAGATGGATGGATGGATGGATGGATGGATGATTGGAGGAAGGGATGTGTGGATGATCAAAAATGGATGAAGCCTCCCAGGTGGGTTAGTTAGCTGGGTAGGTGGAAGGATATGGGAATGGATGGATGGATGGATGGTGGATGGACAGGTGCATGTGTGGCTGAGCCCGTGGCTGGTTTGTGCCCTGAGTGAGGGAGGGGTGAATGTAGGGGAATGGAGGTGGGAGTGGGGATGGAGGATTGGATTCAAAGACTGCCTGAAGGAAACAGGATGAATAATGGAGGGATGAAGATGGATGATGAATGAAGGAAGATGTGTGATGGATGGATGAAGATGGACAATGCATTATGTTTGTTGGGGCAGTTTGATGGTCATTTGACACATCAGATCAGTGGTTGGGTAGTTGGATGATCCAGTGCAGGGTGAGATAACAGAAGGAAGTGAAGCAAAAATGTGTGAAAAGAAACATGGTTGAATGGATGGATGGGTGGATGGATGGATAGATAGGTAGATGACAGGTGCCAGAATTAATGGTCAAGGAGATGGAAGTGTGGATGGATGGATTGGTTGGTGGGTAGTGGATGGATGTTTGGATGGACATGCCCATCACCATCCCCTCTCCATCGCAGCTGCAGAAGAGCCAGGGGAGTTGCCCCTACCCTCACAGGAACCACAGCATGAGGACTCCCAAACCGAGGCCCCCTCATCTGAGGTCACTCCAGCACGGGCGGTGCTGGGGGAGCTGAGGATCTCCAGCATCACCCCTGACTCCGTGGGGCTGCAGTGGAGCGTCCCCAGGG